>UESW01002870.1:0-17574 GCA_900491605.1 Calamus simplicifolius
GGCAGGGCCAAGTAAAAATTCTCCGAACCTCGGCTGGGCCGAGCAACAAATTCTCCGAACCTTGGCAGGGCCAAGTAAAAATTCTCCGAACCTTGGCTTGGGCCGAAGCAAAAATTCTCCGAACCTTGGCAGGGCCAAGTAAAAATTCTCCGAACCTCGGCTGGGCCGAGCAACAAATTCTCCGAACCTTGGCAGGGCCAAGTAAAAATTCTCCGAACCTCGGCTGGGCCGAGCAACAAATTCTCCGAACCTTGGCAGGGCCAAGTAAAATTCTCCGAACCTCAGCAAGGCCGAGTAAAAATTCTTCGTTAAGACACCGGCTGAAAACCGAAGTACGCAGGCCCCGATTAAGGCCGAGGGACTTCCAAATAGTCCCCAAAACTTCCGCCGGTTTAAAAGAAGCACGCTGAGCAAAAACCGTCGACGCACAAAGAAGGCGCCTCCGGCAAACCCCTTAAAGGGTTCAATAAGCCCGCGTAATCGGCCAAAAGCCCCGAGCAGAGCCAGGGAATTCCCCTCTGCTACTAAAATCTTTGGGGCCCCTATAACCCATCGAACAAAGCGTCTATCTCGACGCGTGAACCAGTGGAGCCACGCCGACTCCCCAACTATTATGCGAATGGCATGTTTAAAGCTAAAAACTCTTGAAAAAAGAAGGTTATCCAAACAAAGCCTTTTTCATTGATCGGGAAAAAGGGAGTACAAAAAGAGACAAGAAAAGCAAAAACAGAAAGCAAAAGTAAGAGGCCCTAAATCAGGGTTCGGAGTCGCTCCCAGATGCCAGCAGATCCTCCAGGCGCTCGGTGAGGTCGGCAACCTGCTGGCGAAGTGATGCGATCTCCTCCCTCTGCCGGTCTGCCACCCGGCGCAGGGCCTCCGCCTCCTTAGTGGATACATCCACGTACTCCTCGACGACCCTTACGAGCTGCTGTTGGCTCGCAAGGGTCGACGCCAGACCCAACCCATCGACAGTGATGTGGACCCCCCTCTGCGGGTGTAAGACCGTGAGTGATGCACGTAACTCTTCGGAGGATCGCCCTTGAGAAGCCATGGTCTAATACTATTTCAAGACCTGAACCGAGGGATGACTAAGACCACACCCCTCGGTCATATTTATACTTGCCAGGCAGGTATCTCAATCGGTCGCACCGTAGCTACCGACCTATGAGAACTTGCCACGTGTCGTCACTTTAATGCCTGCAGAATCCGAAGGGTCATGCCCCATCCCGAGTGAGATCGGTAAGCACTGACTATCGGGAACCCCCTGAACAGAATATTTTCCGATCTGCCGGCCCCCCGTAATAAATGCTCCCAGCACTTCCCCAAGCTCTTTTTTCGGGAAGCGCAGAGGGAAGAAATCCAGCGTCTGGCCATGACTTGTCCCCTCGGGAAGGATAACGTCATAAATAAAGAAGCGTGACAACATACCGCTCGTTCCGCCCTGGCGCCCCTCACCAAGCGTCATAGAGACCTTACACTACGGCTCATAGTGGCAGCTAAGTCATTTCTCCGAGCCCTGAATCTCCGAACCTTGGCAGGGCCAAGTAAAACTTCTCCGAACCTGGGCCGAGCTACAAGTTCTCCGAACCTTGGCAGGGCCAAGTAAAACTTCTCCGAACCTCGGCTGGGCCGAGCTACAAGTTCTCCGAACCTTGGCAGGGCCAAGTAAAATTCTCCGAACCTCTGGGCCGAGCTACAAGTTCTCCGAACCTTGGCAGGGCCTCTCCGAACCTCGGCTGGCCGAGCAAATCTCCGAACCTCGGCTGGCCGAGCTACGAATTCTCCGAACCTCGAAAGGCCGAGCCGCGAATATTCGAACGAGACAAAATACCGAGCTTCGAACCAAAGTAAGGAACGTGTTCCGCCGAACGATCTCCAAACCCGCTTGCGAACCTCGACTAGTTCGGATAGCGCGGGATCTTCGCCTAAGAACGAGCGAGGCACCCATGCCCAACAACAACAATAAACTTGGCACAGAAGAAATAGAGATTGAGAAACAGAATAGAACTCTCTTTATTGCCATCAAAACCGGTTACAAATGCCTGAAAGGCGTTACAAGAGCATTGAAATGCATAAAATAAAGACAAATACAAAACTCGGGCAACTGCTCCAAAGCAGACCTGGGCAACCGTGGTGCTCCGGCATCCGACCGCCGAACCAGATAAGCCGCATCCAGTCAGCTCGAGCTGATAATAGCCGGGCGACATGGACCAATAGTTGCGGCCAGCTTCAGTCAATAATGATATCTCGGTGACCCAACCGAGATATCTGGGTGGCCATCCCAGACCACCCAACCGAGGGACCCCCCGGCGAGCAGGTAGGAAGCCAGCGGACCCTGGCGTCGGAACGCTCTCCCAAACCGAGTGTGCACCGCCCTACCTTGCCATGGCTCAAGGACAAGGCGTCGGCGGGCGGCACACTTTCCCCCTCCCCATGTGGCAAAAGATTCCCGGGCGAGCCCAGGAATCCAAATCAGGGGAGGAGGAGAAGTTCAAGCGACCATGGGGAGCCCGCGTGCACTCCCTACCATGCGTCCCCAAAGGGGAACCACAAAGGTCACACTGGAAGAGTATGTGTGCGCTCTCCGTGTGATCTCTGCGCCCTCCATGTGCGCTCTCCATATGATCTCCGGGACTCATCCCCTAAGGGCGAGCCATCCTTCGGCAGCTCCTTCATCGCCCCAACTATCCGGAGGCAAAAGCTTGCAAGAGAAAAGCTCGGTCCTCCCACTCGCAACAGAGAAACGAGCATGATGAAAGCTCTAGTGGAAAAGAAACTTTTGGGGATGACTTAACACTACCCCACTTTCCCTTTTTATAGGCCAAAAATGGACCGGGAACAATTACCAAGGCTATAAGCCCCGAGATTCAAACACCTGGGCCATACCTCCACGTGGCCTCCCAGGATGAAAGCGGCGCCCTAATGCGCGCCAAGCCCACCGCCTGAATTATGACATATGCGAAGATTTCCTCTTGATCCCGAATCGCGATCATTAAATGCAGAGGATCGTCCACTAGCATTACGGAAACTGGCAGGTTCAGGAGATCGTCCTACGAAAATAATGTCCTCCAATGGTAAACGGCTGCGTGCGCCGTACGTCAAAACGACCTGCATGGGAAAAGAGCACCTTCCGGAAAGCTCCAGAGCAGCTTTATGTTCCCCACAGCGCCGTATCATCAATTTTGGTGAAATAAAAACCGATTTGCCTGCAGAATGGCAGGGCGCTGGCAGAATAACAAAATGAGCACGAAGGCTACGTAAACTGTTCTTTCAACGAAAAATGAAATGACCAAAGGAAGCGAAAAATACTTCGGCAACCACCTCATACGTCGGCCCTAGCCGACCTACTTTGCTCGTCGGCCCTAGCCGACCTATCTTGCTCGTCGGCCCTAGCCGACCTACTTTGCTTCGGCCCTAGCCGACCTATCTTGTCGGCCCTAGCCGACCTACTTTGCTCGTCGGCCTAGCCGACCTACCGCTACCTTGCTCGTCGGCCCTAGCCGACCTATCTTGCTCGTCAGCCCTAGCCGATCTATTCGTCTATCGGCCCAAGCCGACCTACCCGACCAATCGGTCTTAACCGCCGGCTTCATTTCTCGAGTTTTAATTAAGACTCAAACCGGACCAGATCGCCTGTCGGTTCGCCGGTCAAGGCTATCGCCCCGCCTTGGGCCAAGCCAATGCATTCCCTCAATCCCGAACAAAAATGACCAAAGAACATCAACGAGCCATAAGTCGCTCGCGATTGAGGCAAGACTGGGCGGCAACAGGGCCATACAAGAAAAACACTTAAATGAAAATAGAGGTTCATTCATTAAGAAACATCGGTCAGACTTTCAAAAAGCAAAATACAGGGGTGGCTCCTAAGGGCCGGGAACCACGTCAGTTTTGGAGGAGCCTTCGGTTACATCCGCAGAGGTGTGACTAGATTCGCCTTTTTCCAATACCTTTGCCCCTTCAGCGGCAGTTTGCGATCGTTCCTCAGAAGCTGCGGCTTCGCTGGGACCCGGGGCGGCACCAGGATCGGTATCGGAGACGTCGACATATTCATCCTCCTCTTCTCCTTCGGACTCACCCATCGGGAGCTTCAGTATCCAGAAAAGAGAGATCCCATTCTGGGTGCTCACTGGATATCTTATCTTTACATTCTTCCATTCCAAGTTGGAAGGCGTCAACGCCGATAGCATCCTGCTTCCCCTTGAGTATGGCGAGCTGCATCTTAGCCTCAGCAGCCTGCTTCTCAGCCTCCGCAACTTGAGCCCGCAAAATAATGTTTTGCTCCTCAAACTCGCCGGCCCGCGTCTCGAGTTCTGAGCTCTTATTGCGGCTGGACACGAGCTCACCTTGGAGAGCCCGATTCTCCAATCCTAACTCTGCCATCTGCAAAACCAAAATCAGTCGGCATCACAAGAGACCAGTAAAGAGACTAAAAAGGGGGGGGGGGGGGAATGAGATCGTACCTCCTCCTCTCGTCTGGCCAACCTTTTGGCCAGCTCCTCGGCCTCACCCCTGGCTCTTGTTCTGTCAGCCCCGATCAGCTCAACTCTCTCCTGCAGAGTATTGATCCTTAACTGTTTGGCTCCGGCCTCCTCCCGGGCTTGGGATAACTCGTTGCTCACCCGAGCTATCGTCCCTTGGTGCCATTTAGCGCCCTCCCTCAAGTGAGCAATTTCGCCATCGCGCCGCTTCAACTTCTCCTCCACTTCGCCGAGCATTCTGGTCAAGCGTTTTCTTTCGTCGGCAGCTTCCCTTCCCAGCCGACCCAAACTTTCACTATGTTCCCGCCGCATCGCCGCCACCTCCGCGGAATGTTTCGACTCAACTCTAGCCAGCTCCAAGCACGCGTTTTCGTTCTTCGCCAGGAGTTCCTGCAACTCCTCCACTCTACGCTTTTGCTTGGACACTTCGGCCAGGGCGACCTGGTGTGCCGCCCTTATCCCCTTCAAACTTCTATCACTAATAGCCATAAGTTCCTCGAACTTCTCAGACACCTTCAGTCGCGATTGGAGCTCGGCGTTGTCTCTCCTGGCCTGAATGCTGGCCCCTGTCGCCAAACTCAAACGCCAGCATATCGCCCGAGAAAGCAAAACACTCTGCAGGATAAAAAGTGAATGAATAAGAGTTAAGTCAGCCAGAATGTATCCACTACCCAGGAATGGCAACTCACCCGCGAGGCATAGGCCCGAGTCATCCTCATCAGGGTCGTATTGTCGATATCGGGAAGGAGATGGACACTTTCAGCCACGCCTTGCTGCCCGAACGCAGCATCAACCAACTCCAAATCTGCAAACTTGTCCGCCGAAGGATCTGCACCCGGATACAAGGCCGACCTCATTAAGGCGGAAAATGCCTCCTCAACACCAGCGCTCGAGCTACTGGGTTGACCATCCCCGCCTGAGGGACCAACCTGGGCGACCTCCGTCTGAGAGGCCTCCAACCTCCCAGCCTCTTCTATCAAGGCCCTAGCTTGGACTTCTTTAGATAATTCGGCTAGCCCAAGCGCCAGCCTCCCCAAAATCTTTTTCGAGGGAGCCCCCATTGCGGGACTCCCACCTTGCTGCGCCCCTTCCTCGACGCACCTTTCCCGGTCACCACCATCTGCATCTCCTCCACAGGCTCCCCGAGGCCTCAGTCTGGCCTATTTCTTGTGCCTCCCCTGCAGGCTCCGCCGAAGCCTCTATCTGGCCCGCTTCTTGAACTACCGCGAGCGACCCGGCTTCACTACTACCGGACTCCCCTACAGAGAGACCAAGAGGGAGCTCTCCTGAACCTCCTCGGCTGCAGCTGTCCCCTCTCCCTCTCCTGCTGGAGCCAGTAGTGGTCCCGCGGAGACGGAAGGCCCCTCAAAAACGACCGCTTCGCCAGATCCATCGCCGTTTCCTCTTTCATAGGGGACGCGTCAGACGAACCAACGGAGCCTCGTCTAAACTATCCGATATCTCCAACACGAGAGGGCAAGGGATCATAGTTGTTCTCCCTGGATCCTCCTCCACCCCCGGCGCTCCTGTCGTGACCGCTCCTGCGTCCGGCGGGCTTCTTGCGGAGGTATGAGCCCTTTTCTCAGGCCTACCACTATCTGCGCCGCTGCTCTCCCCTGGGCGCTTTCCTCTCTTCCTCTTGGCGAGGCTCGACAGTGCCGACCTCTTGGCTGAAAGAATGAAACACGCACGATCGGATCCAAACACATTCATCGAGAAAACACACAGAAAAAAGGTAAAAGGGAGGACTCACCTTGCGGGTCCTGGGAGCTGAGCCCGGCTGCGAAAAGGGCTCCCTCCGATAACAGGTCGTTGGCCGAAAACACTTGGCCATTGCGAAGGATGTCCAAATCCCTCTCCTCCTGCGCTGACAAAATTGGATGCATTTCCGCATCCCTAACAAAGTTCCCCCATTTTCGAGGGAAGTCGAACCAATGTTCCCCTCTGCGATAACAAACCGGCTCTTCCATCCCTTTATAGCGGACGGCTTATCCACAATAACGTTGAAGGACCTCCGGGGTCCAATGTAGGGCCACTCTGATTTCCTCCCAGGTATCAGATGGTAGCAAGCGCGGAAAAGGGGAAGAGTGGCGACAATTTGAATTTGATGGCACATTGAGATAAATCCGATGATGCTTCGCCAACTGTTTGGGGCCACCATGCCGGGCAGATGTTATAATGAGTCATGATTTCCTTCACCAAGGGATGGAGAGGGAAACGAAAACCTGCTTTCAAGCTGTCTTCATAAACGAAGACCCCAGACTAGATCTCGCGAGACCCTATCTCCAAACTCCGGCGCCCGCAGAACGACATCTGAGGGCATGCCATACCACTGATGAATCCTTCCCAAATCCTCAGCGGCGATCTCTGAAACCACGTCGTCGGGACTCATCGTCATCTTCACTGAGAAAAACTCCAGGCAAAACAACGGGTGTCGCGAAGGGCGAAAGACGAAACTCTTCAAAAACAAAATGAAAGGATGTTGCAAACATGCATATATATAGTGCGGCTATCGCCTTGCTTCCCCGCTAAGGAAGCCGCCTTGAGAAGACGGGGCGTCCCGCCGAGGCGTCCGGAACCGCCTCGACAAACGTCGGATCGATCGGGATTCGCGACGTGGCGTATTCCCAACCGTCACTCGTGAGGAGCTTACCCCCCAAGGCACGATGACCCTGTCGCATTAATTAGGCATCATTGCAAGAGCTATCTAAACCAAACTGTCCCATCCGGAGCGTTCCACCTGGACTTATACTCCCTATGCCCGAACCTACGCTTCGAACTAGGGAGTGGAGGGCATGTGTTGGGGGATAAAATCGTCATTGCATCAATATCCGTGCGAGGAGGCTAAGATCAACCCCTTCCGTAGTTCGGCCTTTCCGGGATTCCGTAGCTCGGCCTCCCCGGGCTTCCGTAGCTTGGCCTCCCCGGGCTCCCGTAGCTCGGCCTTCGTGGACTTTCGTAGCTCGACCTCCCCGGGCTCCCGTAGTTCGGCCTTCCCGGGCTTCCGTAGCTCGGCCTCCCGGGCTTCCGTAGCTCGGCCTTCCCGGGCTCCCGTAGCTCGGCCTTCCTGGACTTTCGTAGCTCGGCCTTCCCGGGCTTCCGTAGCTCGGCCTCTCCGAGCTCCCGTAGCTCGGCCTCCCTGGACTTCCATAGCTCGGCTCTCCCGAACTTCTGTAGTTTGTTTCCTCCGAGCCTCCATGACCCGGCTTCACTGAACGACCCATGATCCAGTACCCACCTCCGCGGAACCTGACGCGGGAGAGCCTCAGCCTACTGTAACGGCACCCTAGGCAAGGAATCATGCTGAGAAGTGGTCTAGAACCTATCAAGGCTACCTGAGACCTACACATCTACCAGATCTCAAGCCCATCAAGGAGATCTTCCAGCCGTCGATCCCCTAACGGACAAGATACGGATCCCAACAGCCCCACAACGGCCTGATTCGATCCACTCCCGTATCCTAACAACCTCTGAACCTTCCAGAAGGCGCTCAAGATCCAGGTGACAGTCTATAAATAGGACACTCTCAGATTCCCTCAGGTACGCACATGCGCACTTACACCCCCACTCTCACTCTCCTGCTCTCGCCGGCAGCTCGTCGGTGCTCTTTCCCTCTAGAGCTCCCGATTGGCCGTCCCCAGAGAGGCCTCCCGGAGAGATCCACCTCCCCACTTTCTGGTTGATCGCCGATTTCCTCCTACTGACTTGAGCGTCGGAGGGTCTTCCGCGAAGGGCCACCCCAAACGCCTCTCACGCGAGGACTTGTGTGCAGGTCCGCCCACTGGAGATCGACTGCGCCTGAGTTGGAGGACGGATCCCGGCGGCAACAGCTCCAAAGCAGACCTGGGCAACCATGGTGCTCCGGCATCTGATCGCCGAACCAGATAAGCCGCATCCAGTCAGCTCGAGCTGATAATAGCTGGGCGACATGGACCAATAGTTGCGGCCGGCTTCAGTCAATAATGATATCTCGGTGACCCAACCGAGATATCTGGGTAGCCATCCCAGACCACCCAACTGAGGGACCCCCCGGCAAGCAGGTAGGAAGCCAGCAGACCCTGGCGGCGGAGCGCTCTCCCAAACCGAATGTGCGCCGCCCTACCGTGCCATGGCTCAAGGACAAGGCGTCGGCAGGCGGCACGCTTTTACCCCCTCCCCATGTGGTGAAAGATTCCTCGAGCGGACGAGCCCAGGGATCCAAATCAGGGGAGGAGGAGAAGTTCAAGCGACCCATGGGGAGCCCGCGTGCACTCCCTACCATGCGTCCCCAAAGGGGAACCACAAAGGTCACACGGGAAGAGTATGTGTGCGCTCTCTGTGTGATCTCTGCGCCCTCCATGTGCGCTCTCTATATGATCTCCGGGACTCATCCCCTAAGGGCGAGCCATCCTTCGGCAGCTCCTTCATCGCCCCAACTATCCGGAGGCAAAAAGCTTGCAAGAGAAAAGCTCGGTCCTCCCACTCGCAACAATAGAGAAACGAGCATGATGAAAGCTCTAGTGGAAAAGAAACTTTTGGGGATGACTTAACACTACCCCACTTTCCCTTTTTTATAGGCCAAAAACGGACCGGGAACAATTACCAAGGCTATAGGCTCCGAGATTCAAACACCTGGGCCATACCTCCACGTGGCCTCCCAGGATGAAAGCGGCGCCCTAATGTGCACCAAGCCCACCGCCTGAATTATGACATATGCGAAGATTTCCTCCTGATCCCGAATCGCCATCATTAAATACAGAGGATCGTCCACCAGCATTACGGAAACTGGCAGGTTCAGGAGATCGTCCTACGAAAATAATGTCCTCCAATGGTAAACGGCTGCGTGCGCCGTACGTCAAAATGACCTGCATAGGAAAAGAACACCTTCCGGAAAGCTCCAGAGCAGCTTTATGTTCCCCACAGTGCCGTATCATCAATTTTGGTGAAATAAAAACCGATTTGCCTACAGAATGGCAGGGCACTGGCAGAATAACAAAATGAGCACAAAGGCTACGTAAACTGTTCTTTCAACGAAAAATAAAATGACCAAGACGGAGCTCTCCCTGAACCTCCTCGGCTGTAGCTGTCCCCTCTCCCTCTCCTGCTAGAGCCAGTAGTGGTCCCACGGAGATGGAAGGCCCCTCAGAAACGATCGCTTCCGCCAGATCCGTCGCCGTTTCCTCTTTCATAGGGGATGCGGTCAGACGAACCAACGGAGCCTCGTCTGAACTATCCGATATCTCCAACACGAGAGGGCAAGGGATCATAGTTGTTCTCCCTGGATCCTCCTCCACCCCCGGCGCTCCTGTCGTGACCGCTCCTGCATCCGACGGGCTTCTTGCGGAGGTAGAGCCCTTTTCTCAGGCCTACCACTATCTGCGCCGCTGCTCTTCCCTGAGCGTTTTCCTCTCTTCCTCTTGGCGAGGCTCGACAGTGCCGACCTCTTGGCTGAAAGAATGAAACACGCACGATCGGATCCAAACACATTCATCGAGAAAACACACAGCGAAAAAAGGTAAAAGGGAGGACTCACCTTGCGGGTCCTGGGAGCTGAGCCTGGCTGCAAAAAGGGCTCCCTCCGATAACAGGTCGTTGGCCGAAAACACTTGGCCATTGTGAAGGATGTCCAAATCCCTCTCCTCCTGCGCTGACAAAATTGGATGCGTTTCAGCATCCCTAACAAAGTTCCCCCATTTCCGAGGGAAGTCGGAACCAATGTTCCCCTCTGCGATAACAAACCGGCTCTTCCATCCCTTGATAGAGGACGGCATATCCACAATAACGTTGAAGGACCTCCGGGGTCCAATGTAGGGCCACTCTGATTTCCTCCCATGTATCAGATGGTAGCAAGCGCGGAAAAGGGGAAGAGTGGCGACAATTTGAATTTGATGGCACATTGAGATAAATCCGATGATGCTTCGCCAACTGTTTGGGGCCACCATCGTCGGGCAGATGTTATAATGAGTCATGATTTCCTTCACCAAGGGATGGAGAGGGAAACGAAAACCTGCTTTCAAGCTGTCTTCATAAACGAAGACCCTAGACTCCAGATCTCGCGAGACCCTGTCTCCAGACTCCGGCGCCGGCAGAATGACATCTGAGGGCATGCCATACCACTGATGAATCCTTCCCAAATCCTTAGCGGCGATCTCTGAAACCACGTCGTCGGGACTCATCGTCATCTTCACTGAGAAAAACTCCAGGCAAAACAACGGGTGTCGCGAAGGGCAAAAGACAAAACTCTTCAAAAACAAAACGAAAGGATGTTGCAAACATGCATATATATATAGTGCGGCTATCGCCTTGCTTCCCCGCTAAGGAAGCCGCCTTGAGAAGACGGGGCATCCCGCCCGAGGCATCCGGAACCGCCTCGACAAACATCGGATTGATCGGGATTCGCGACGTGGCATATTCCCAACCGTCACTCGTGGGGGAGCCTTACCCCCGAAGGCACGATGACCCTGTCACATTAATTAAGGCATCATTGCAAGAGCTGTCTAAACCAAACTGTCCCATCCGGAGCGTGCCACCTGGACTTATACTCCCTATGCCCGAACCTACGCTTCGAACTAGGGAGTGGAGGGCATGTGTTGGGGGGTAAAATCGTCATAACCCCTTCCGTAGTTTGGCCTTCCCGGGCTTCCGTAGCTCGGCCTCCCCGGGCTTCCGTAGCTCGGCCTTCGTGGACTTCCGTAGCTCGGCCTCCCCGGGCTCCCGTAGTTCGGCTTTCCCGGGCTTCCGTAGCTCGGCCTCCCCGGGCTTTCGTGGCTCGGCCTTCCCGGGCTTCCGTAGCTCGGCCTCCCCGGGCTCTCGTAGCTCGGCCTCCCTGGGCTCCCGTAGCTCGGCCTTCCCGGGCTCCCGTAGCTCGGCCTCCCTGGACTTCCATAGCTCGGCTCTCCCGAACTTCATGTAGTTCGTTTCCTCCGAGCCTCCATGACCCGGCTTTACTGAACGACCCACGATCCAGTACCCACCTCCGCGGAACCTGACGCGGGAGAGCCTCAGCCTACTGTAACGGCACCCTAGGCAAGGAATCATGCTGAGAAGTGGTCTAGAACCTATCAAGGCTACCTGAGACCTACACATCTACCAGATCTCAAGCCATCAAGGAGCTCTCCCAGCCGTCGTTCCCCTAACGGATAAGATACGAATCCCAACAGCCCCACAACGGCCTGATTCGATCCACTCCCGTATCCTAACAACCTCTGAACCTTCCAGAAGGCGCTCAAGATCTAGGTGACAGTCTATAAATAGGACACTCCCAGATTCCCTTAGGTACGCACATGCGTACTTACATCCCCACTCTCACTCTCCTGCTCTTGCCGGCAGCTCGTCGGTGCTCTTGCCCTCTAGAGCTCCCGATTGGCCGCCCCCAGAGAGGTCTCCCGGAGAGATCTACCTCCCACTTTCTGGTTGATCGCCGATTTCCTCCCACTGACTTGAGCGTCGGAGGGTCTTCCGCGGAGGGCCACCCCCAACGCCTCTCGCGCGAGGACTTGTGTGCAGGTCCGCCCACTGGAGATCGACTGCGTCCGAATCGGAGGACGGATCCCGGCGGCAACAAATATTATTATATTTGCTTGGTTTATAGCTAGCTCTAATATGCAAAATAGCTAACAACTCCATGGGACATGCTCTTCTAATACCATCCTACCGCTACAAGGATTGCTGATGTAACCTAAGAATCATGTATTTTTGATAGAATGCCAGCTAATTATCAGCATAATTTAACCCTATTCTTATCAATAATAATAATAATAATAATAATAATAATATTTCATTCAAATTGTGCTGGTTGACTGAAGGGGACTACGTGGCTTAGTAGATATGGAATGAAAGTATACGTTATATACGAAGCATCTAAGGGCTGACCTAAGAATAATAAACCATAGGAAAGGTTATATATATATATAACTATTATACCAACAAATATTGTTACGTTAGAAATTCTAACTACTTAATGGATACATGCACGGCTTCTATCAAACTAGCCGCTGTCCAATATCTGAAGGACGGTTTCATGTTGACATCTTGCAATCTATCAAGTTCGTCTAATTGCCACACAAATATTCCATGAGGATTTAGATAAGGTAGCTGGATTCCACTAAGGTCACATTGAGCCGACCTAGCCAAGTCTTCTACTAGTTATGACTTCTCTGTGTGGGCTCAATGGATCGAAATGAACCACGTGTAGGATCCAATGCGTCATTCTTTTTAAGTTACTCTCAATTCCTCCGAAGACTCCACCAGCAAAGGCAGCGAGTCTTTTGGTTTCTCGAATGGTGTCAGTTATTCCTCGGCTTGTCTCTCCGGAGCAGGGTGCTTTTATCAGGGGCCAAAGTATTACTGATAACGCTCTCTTAGCCCAGGAGTTTATGCATGATCTGCAGCGAGCCTCTAGTCGGCAGCGTCTTATGGCCGTCAAGCTTGATATGGAGAGAGCTTATGACAGATTGAGTTGGGACTTTCTGCGATGCACCCTTCAGGAGTTTGGCTTTCATGATCTCTTTATCACTTGGATTATGGCATGTGTCCACCGGCCGTCTTTCTCTCTCCTTATCAATGGAGGGCAGACTGATTACTTCCATTCTGAGGTTGGATTAAGGCAGGGATGTCCTCTTTCCCCCTTCCTTTTTATTCTATCTGCTGATGCTCTGTCCCGGGCTCTCTCTCAGGCTCAGATGGACTCATCTTTGGAGCCCTATTCTGCTGGTCCTTTTGGGCCCTCTCTTTCCCATCTAATGTTTGCGGATGACTGCATTCTTCTGGGAAGGCTTTTACCCGTAATGCTTCCATTTTGGTGACCATTCTGCAAGATTATTGTCGGGCATCGGGTCAGAGAATCAATCTCAACAAGTCCTTGATCTGCTTCAGCCAAAGACGCCTCCCATGATCAGAGGTTCTATATTGCAAACTATGGGGATTTCTACTCAGGCTGATCAGCTGTCTTACCTTGGGATTCCCATCATGGGTAGAAGGCCTCGGATTTCCGACTTCAGTATCCTGGAAAGGAGGGTCCGCGATCGCCTTGAAGGGTGGCAGGTTACTGGGCTCTCTATGATAGCTCGGATTACTCTTATTCGCTCAGTCCTGTCTTCTCTTCCTCTCTATCTGTTATCTAATGCGGCCATCCCTCTTACTTGTTTGCGAAAGATTGAGAGATGCTTTCGGGACTTCCTTTGGGCCTCTATGCAGGAAGGTCATGGTGTTCATCTTCTTGCTTGGGATATTGTCTGCATGCCGACTGCAGAGGGAGGGCTCGGGATCCAGTCTCTTATGGCCAGGCGGGAAGCTCTTATTGCTAGGCATGCTTCGCGGTTCTTGCTTGATCCGCATTGTTGTGGAGCTCCTTCATGCGTGCCAAATATGGTGACTGGAATCACTCTGCTTCCCCTCAATCCTCCCACCGGCACTCCTTCTTCTGGAAAGAGGTTTGTCGTCACGCTCCGGCTGTTCTTGATGGCATTTCCTGGATTATTGGCGATGGTTCTTCTGTGGATGTTCTTCAGGACGCCTGAATTTCTGGTCTTCCACTTTCTCGATGGCCTACTTTGTTACCACTGATATCCCAAATGGAATGAAAGTCTCTGATCTTATTTCTCATGATCATTCTGCCTGGCTTTCCTCATCGATATCGTGCTTCTTCGGGGATGAGCTCTACCGTCGTGTTACTTCTCTTCCTCTCATTCCGGGCCACACTAATGACTCTAGGGTTTGGAGGAGAACTTGTTCGCCCCGGGCTTCTATGAGGGACCTCGTCGATATCTATCGGCCTCGGCCCCATCAAGTGATGGATTTGGCTTGGATCTGGCATCTTCCCATTCACCCTAGAGTTCATCTTTTCGTATGGAAGCTCGCTTGGAGTATTCTTCCGACCTGTTCCCTGCTCTCGCGAAGAGGTTTGAGCATCATGCCTATATGCCCGTTGTGTGGCCTCGAGGAGGAAACAGTGGATCATGCTATCTTCTTATGCAGTAGAGCAAGACAGATCTGGCATCGTTCGGGATGTGTCCTTGGGAGCATGATTCGGACTCCCAGTGTTTATCTTTCTTTCGGCTGATTAGGCAGGCTATGCAGAATGGTGTCTATCAGATGGTTCCGAGATGGTTTATATTGCGTACCAGATCTGGTTATCCCGGAACCATATTTTTTCACTGAGGAGGCTCCTACCTCTATTCGGGTCATTAGGTCTGCTGTCTCCTCAGCTGCTGAGTATACTTTCCATCAGAGTTCTCTGGATTCTGCTTGCCCTGGCCACTGGGACTCCCATGCTACTTCGGTAGCGCACCGGCGTACGATCTTTGTTTCTTGGGAGCCCCCACCCCTAGGGTTTATTAAAATCAACTTTGATGGGAGTGTTCGCGGTAGACACGCGGGTTCAGCTTTTATGATCAGAGGGTCAGACGGAATGATGATTGCGGCTGGCGGATTTGGATTGCTTGACTCTACTGTCCCCTATGCTGAACTGTATGCGGCATGGGCTGGTATATCTTATGCCTTTCGGACCCTGGGCGTCCAAAGGCTTATTATTGAAGGTGATTCTGCTACAGTTATTAGCTGGATCCGCCAGAATTTCACTGACTATCGGTTGTCCATCCCCATGATCAGTGATATCAGATCTCTTCTTCCAGGAGCAACGTGTGCCCAGATTCGGCATATCTACAGGGAAGCCAATGGAGCTGCGGATTGGATTGCTGCCCGAGTGGCTTATCACTCTGGCTTTTGGAGCTGGCAGTGGGGTGACCCTTGCCCTACTATTCTAGGCCATATTGTATGCTGATATTTTAGGTTTGACTCACCCTAAATTGATGTGATCATTCATCTGTACAAAAAAAAAAAAAAAAAGCGAGTATGGGGGATTCATCTCCTTTCCTTGCCAAAACTTCAAAGGGGGGGGGGGGGGGGGGGGGGGGGTGGGGAGGATGAGACGACCATGGCAGCTTTCTACGTGTCCTCATGCTCCATCCTGTACCCTGTAAGCGAGAGGTGCATGAACATCGTAGTTGCCTCCACCATTTCCAATCTTTTTTTTATTTTTTGTGTGTTGATTTGATTGCTTGGCCCTTAATTAATATTAAACCATTTCCAATTCTGTCACATGATCCTACTCAATTAAGTGCTGCCAAACCACTTGCATGACCGTCGAATGAGCTAAAATTTTCACGGGCCTACCAAAGTACAAAAAGGTCATGTCTTCTTTCAGGGGCCTGCAAAAAGTCTCGGACCGATTCCAATGGAGACCCTCCGATGCCCAAGTCAGTGGGTTGATAGAACATGAAAGTTGTATATCAGTAGTTTTTCAAGAAAAGTCCCCTCGCATTGAGCTCAGGTCCTCTTCTTTATCTCTCTGGGGAGCCACGTTCTCCTCAACGGCGAGTGGGTGAGCTGTTGCTGAATGGGCGCCGTGTATGCCGGTAACTGCGGGACGCGCTAGTACCTACCCGTGATTTCAGCGAACGAGATTCACGGTAACAGATGTCTCGAATCTCGGGGTCCGTTACTTGAAGTGGGTTTCAGTGTATTTTGGAAAGAATGATACCAAGTTATGGTTAGAACCAGACCAAAGCCGTAGGCCGAAGCCAAAGGCCGGAGTTGGAGGCCGGAGCCGACGCTGTAGGCTGGAGCCAAAGGCCGGAGCTGGGGACCGGAGCCGACACTGGAGGCCGGAGCCAAAGGCCGGAGCTGGAGGCCGGAGCTGACGCTGGAGGCCGGAGCCAGAGGCCGGAGCTAAGGCCGGAGCCGACGCTGTAGGCCGGAGCCAAAGGCCGGAGCTGACGCTGGAGGATGGGCCAAAGGCCGGAGTTGGAGGCCGGAGCTGACGCTGTAGGCCGGAGCCAAAGGCCGGGACAAGGATTCTAAAATCCCGAGAACGAGCTATCACATCATTAATTCCAAAAATTGCGCAGGAGGTTATAACACCGCCCAGAGGAGATGATCAGCCGTATCACATCCTATTCTCTTACTTGATCTCTCCTGCTTCTACACCATCACCATTCCTTATTCCCTTCTCCCCTTTTGTGTAATTTTGTGTTCGATCAACTCGCACTTCCAGCTTTCGTGCCCTCAAGGCAAGCCATGCATTTCTTCAATCCTTAAGCTATCTGCTTGAATCAATCTTGGGCTCTGCTTGACAGGGTCTGAAACAAATCTAAAGTTGATTTCAACTAAATTCAAGATTTATCATGTTGATAAAAGTATCATATTTAGCTCATTTTAAAATTAGGCCTGATGGCCATTTCTTTTTTTTTTAAAATAAATTAAGCCGAGCTTAACCTTGAACTCTATGGCTGTAGAGTAGAATTTAAATTGAAGCCAACCTTGATACAATGCCATTCAAGCATAGCTTAACTAAAACCCAAGAAGTAGTAGAAGAAGAGGCCTTCAGTGCTCTTTTGGTTGCCTTCTAAAGTTTTAAGATTGTATGCTTAGAATTAGTTTACTTAAGAAATTTAAAGATACTTTTATAAGTGTTGGGGGGTAAAATCATCATTGCATAAATATTCGTGCGAAGAGGCTAAGACCGACCCCATCCCTTCGCCCGCCATGATGTCCCCGAGCTTCCCGTAGCTCGGCTCCATAGCTCGGCTCTTCGGCTCCATAGCTCGGCTTTCTCCGGGCTTCCATAGCTCGGTTCTCCCCGAGCTTCCATAGCTCGGCTCCCCCGAGCTTCCCGTAGCTCATCTTTTCCGAGCGATCCATGATCCGACACTCACCCCCGCGAAACCTGGCGCAGGAGAGCCTAGACCTATTGTAACAGCATCTCAGGTAAAGAATTATGTTGAAGAGTGGTCTAGAACCTAATACGGCTACCTGGGACCTACGCACCTACCAGATCCCAAGCCATCAAGGAGCTAGCCGTTGATCCCTTAACAAACAAGATACGGATCCCAACGGCCCCACAACGGCCTGATTCGATCCATCTCCGTATCCTAACAACCTTCGAACCTTCCAGAAGGCGCTCAAGATCCAGGTGACAACCTATAAATATGATACTCCCAGATTCCCTCAGGTATGCGCTCACTCTCCCATTCTCCCCAGCTGCTCGTCGGTGCTCCCTCCTTTTTCTTGAGCTTCGATCGGCCTCCCCTGGAGAGACTTCCTGGAGAGATCCACCTCC
>UESW01002870.1:17697-72965 GCA_900491605.1 Calamus simplicifolius
GCCTCAAGTCCCGTTAAAACTTGAAGAAAGGAGATAAGGATCTCGATCTGGAGTAGAACCTCTCTAATGGCCAATCGGAGAAGAGCAACCTCTGAAGCCCAAGACCAGGCCGCTTCCCAGAGGCCTGATCCGGTGAGCAGTGTAGCGCCGCAACCTCCACCAATTGAAACCCCATCGCCGCCAGCCATCCGGTGACCCAGGACCAGTTCGCCTCGCTGGTCCAGCAAGTCCAGGCCCTGACTCACCTGGTCCAGGAGCGCTTCACGGCTCCTCCCGCTCCGCACCTTCATAAGGAGGCCGCGATTCCTTCTTCGCCGGACTTCCTCCTCCAGTCCGCATGAAGCCGCGGACCCCCCACATCGACCCAGAGGGGACAAACCAGTCCCGCGAGGCGGCTACGACAGGGATCCTCCCAGATCTCGGCGAGCCCGGTCCCTCTCCCCAGTGTCCTCCCACCATGATTCGATGCCGTCCCTGCGATCCTCTCGCCCAGCTCCTCCTCTGACCGCTGAAGAGGAGATCCGTCGGCAGATCCAGGAGATGCGTCAGGAGCTGGACGCTGCCAAGCAGGCCCATCCGCCTCAGCCCAAAGCGGAGCAGGGCATCCCTTTCTCCAAAGGGATTATGGAGGAAGTGATTCCCTCCCATGTGAAGCTATTGGCCGTCAAACCCTACCACGGCTCTTCTGACCCGGACGACCATCTTAGCAGCTTCCGATCAATAATGATGTTCCACGGAGCATCCGACGCGATCCTCTGCCGCGCTTTCCCCTCCACCCTCAGAGGATCTGCCCGAACCTGGTTCAATGCCTTGAAGCCAGGTTCCATTGATTCATTTGACGAGCTGAGCCGTCTTTTTATTGGCCAGTTCGTCAGCAGCCGCCGCCACCGACGAAGATCTGACTCCCTCTCCGAAGTCAAGCAGAGAGGGGAGTCCTTGAGAAATTATCTTGGCCGTTTTAATAAGGCCATGTTAGAGGTGGACCACCTTAATCATGAGGTGGCTATGTCCGCCTTGGCGGGGGGAGTCTCAAAGGAAAGCGACTTCTACCTGGCTATGGAAGTCAGCTACCCCCCTAACCTCTCTGATATGATGGCCCTGGCGGACAAATACGCTAGGGTCGAAGAATCGCGGAGAGTTGCCCGCGCCGAGCTGGTAAAGAAGAAGAAGCCCAAAGGTCCCGACAGGCACCGTCCGCCCATCGGCCGAGTCCACCTCGCCGCCAAAGAGTTCCCCCGCTGCCGCCGAGGAATCGCTCCCGGAGCCCTCCCAGGCGATTCGATCGCTACACTCCGCTAACCGTGCCCGGGCGCAGATCCTCATGGAAATAGAGCGCCAGCTCCCCCGGCCAGCTCCTCTCCGAGGGAACCCGACCCGAAGAGACCCCACCAAGTACTGCCGCTACCACCGGGAGCACGGCCACGATACTGAAGAATGCTGGCAGCTGAAAAATGAAATTGAGAGGCTGATCCAGCGGGGACGACTGAATCAGTTTAGGAGGGCGCCCGAGCCAGGGCAAGGAGGTGACCGCCAGCCCGAACCTCAACAACCTCCTCCTCCACCAAATCCGCCCATGATCGGCCGCATCAACATGATCGAAGAGGCCGGCGGGTCGAGCCCCAGGGATGATGGTGAAGGATCAGCGCCAAAGAGGGCGCGGACGGCGAGCTCTCCTTCTCCGACGATGATCTCCAAGGGATACAGTTCCCCCATGATGATGCATTAGTTGTATCCCTCAATTTGAATAACTATGATGTAAGCCGGATCCTTGTTGACAGTGGAAGTTCGGTGAATGTTTTGTACCTCGATGTGTTTGCCAAGATGAAACTACTCATGGAAAACCTTCGAGCCGTGGATTCCACCCTAATGGGATTCACAGGCGACGTCATCGTCCCGGAAGGGGTCGTCACCCTGACGGTCCGCGCGGGAGCCTGGCCCCTTGTGGCCACTATCTACACGGACTTCCTAGTGACCAAACTCAGGTCCCCATACAACGCATATTCGGCAGGCCCGGCCTAATGTCCCTCAAGGCAGTTGTCTCCATCCCCACTTGTCCATGAAATTCCCCACCGAACAAGGTGTTGGAGTTGTTCGAGGAAGTCAAGCCATGGCTCGGCAATGTTTCGTTACCAGCCTTCAGTCCAGAGTGCCGGAGGTTGACGGGCTAGACGCTCGGGAGGACTTCACCGAACAGCGAGGAGAACCAGCAGAGGAACTGGAGGAGGTGCCGTTGGATGAGGCTCATCCCGACCGAACCATAAAAATTGGGTCGCTGCTCAAGGGCGAACCTCGGCACAGATTGATCAGGTTTCTCCGAAGCAACGCTGACATCTTCGCCTGGTCCGCCTCTGACATGCCAGGGATCAGCCCCGAGGTTCTCGTCCATCGTCTCAACGTGGACGAGATGCACAGGCCCGTCAAGCAGAAGAAGAGGAGCTTTGCCCCGGAACGACAAAAGGCCATTGAAGAAGAAGTAGACAAACTCATCAAGGCAAATTTCGTCGGGAGGTAAATTATCCAAGCTGGCTATCAAACGTCGTCATGGTGAAGAAGTCGAACGGCAAGTGGAGGATTTGCATCGACTTCACCGACCTCAACAAAGCCTGCCCGAAGGACAGCTTCCCTCTTCCCCGGATCGATCAGCTCATGGACGCCACCTCAGGTCACCAGATGCTATCATTCATGGACGCCTATTCAGGCTACAATCAGATCCGGATGGCCCCCGAGTATGAAGAAAAGACTGCCTTCATAACCGACCGAGGTACTTACTGTTACCGCGTCATGCCCTTTGGTCTTAAAAATGCAGGTGCCACCTACCAAAGGCTGGTTAACAAAGTATTCAAGGAGCAAATCGGCCGGAATATGGAGGTGTACGTGGACGACATGCTGGTCAAGAGCAAAGAAGCATCACGGCATGTCGAGGACCTCTCAGAGAGCTTTGCAACGCTGCGCAAGTATGGGATGAGGCTCAATCCGACCAAATGCGCCTTCGGCGTTAACTCCAGGAAGTTTCTCGGCTTCATGGTCTCCCAGCGAGGTATCGAAGCTAACCCCAGAAGATTCAAGCTCTCCAACAAATGGCACCCCCGGCATCTATTAAAGAGGTCCAGTGCCTAACGGGAGGATAGCGGCTCTTAACCGCTTTGTGGTGCGGTCGGCCGAGAGATGCCTCCCCTTCTTCAAAACCCTCGGTCGGCTAAGAACTTCCAGTGGACTCCTGAATGTCAAAAATCATTTCAAGATCTCAAGAAATACCTCAGCTCGCCCCCACTCCTCAGCAGTCCGACCCCGGGCAAGACCCTGTTCTTGTACCTGGCTGTTTCGGAAGGTGCCGTCTGTTCGGTGCTGGTCAGAGAGGAAAGCAAGGTCCAAAAGCCGATTTACTATGTCAGCAGGCTACTCCGCGATGCGGAGACAAGATATAGCAGAATTGAGAAGATGGTGTTGGCCTTAATCACCTCAGTTCGAAAGCTGCGACCATACTTCCAAGCACATTCCATGACGGTCCTGACTGACCAACCCATCAAGGCGATAGTCCACCGCCCCGAGACATCAGGAAGAATGACCAAGTGGGCCGTCGAGTTGAGCGAGCATGACATCCACTTTCAGCCTCGCCCAGCCATCAAAGCTCAGGTGCTAGCCGACTTCCTCCTCGAGTGTACCATCCCGGAGGACGGTTCTACCCCAGACTCCCCTGAAGAACCAAAATCTGGAGCCCGCTGGCTCCTCCATGTCGACGGGTCATCTAATGCCCATCGCTCTGGTGCGGGCCTGGTTCTCACCAGTCCGAGGGGGTAACCTTTGAATATGGCGTCCGGTTCTCTTTCCCGGCCTCCAACAACGAAGCTGAGTACGAAGCCCTGCTAGCCGGTCTCCGAATCGCCCGCAATCTGAAGGTGGAGAAGCTTAATGCCTTCACCGACTCTCAGCTAGTGGCCGGCCATGTATGAGGAGAGTTTGAGGCTCGGAAGCCGAACATGGTTCGATATCTTCAAGAGGTGCGGAGCCTGCTTCCCCATTTTTCTGAATTTGAGATCACTCAGATTCCCAGATCCGAGAATGCCCGCGCCGACCTACTGTCCCGATTGGCGACCACGGAATCAATGGACGCCGAACAAAAGTTCCACCTGGAGACCCTGGAGAAGCCCAGCATCGCGGAAGCCGACCGAATAATGCAAGTTGAAGCCGAACCATCATGGTTCGATCCCATTCTAAATATCTCAAAGAAGGGTCGCTTCTACCCGACCGAGAGAGGCTAGAAAGCTGAAGCTACAGGCCACCCACTACGTGCTGATCGACGATCAACTTTACAAACGGTCCTTCTCCATGCCACTGCTCAGATGCCTTCGCCCGTCCGAAGCAGACTTATGCTCTCGCGAAGTGCATGAGGGATTTGCGACAACCATCTGGGAAGCCGGTCCCTATGCCACAAGGTGCTGCGACAAGGCTACTACTGGCCGACAATGCAGAAGGATGCAGACGATCTTGTCCGAGCTTGCGACCCATGCCAGAGGCAATCAACCATTCAAAGACTCCCCTCCACCGACCTGGTTCCTATATCCTCCGCTTGGCCCTTCGCCAAATGGGGGATGGACATCCTCGGCCCATTCCCACTTGCCACGGGGCAGCGGAAATTTCTATTTGTCGCCATCGACTACTTCACTAAGTGGGTCGAGGCGGAGGCGGTTGCACAAATAACCGAGGCACGAGCCAGAGACTTTGTATGGAGGTCCATCATCTGCCGATTCGGCCTCCCGCATACTATAATCACGATAACGGCAAGCAATTCGACAACCGTAAGTTCCGCCAGTTCTGCGAAGAGCACGGAATCCGTCACCACCTCACCTCGGTCGGGCATCCACAAGCCAACGGAGCGGCCGAAGTGACCAACAGGACCCTGCTTCAAGGAATCAAAGCTCGTCTTTCTAGAGCCCAAGGCAGGTGGGCGGACGAGTTGCACCACGTCCTATGGGCCTACCGCACCACCCCGAGGGTCCCCACAGGTGAAACCCCATTCTGGATGGCCTTCGGCACGGAGGCCGTTATCCCTGTAGAGATAGGCCTCCCTTCGCTGTGGGTGGAAAGCTACTCAGAGGAAGCTAGCGACGAACAACTCCGCACCAACCTCGACCTGATAGAGGAGATTAGAGAGAAGGCCCGGATCAGAGTGGCTGCTTATCAACAAAGGGTGGCCCGCTACCATGCCTCCAGAGTCAAAGGGAAAGCCTTCCTGCCTGGCGACCTTGTTCTCCGGAAAGCCTCTGTTTCCAAACCACTGGAACAAGGAAAGCTGGCACCAAACTGGGAAGGCCCATACCAAATAGCGAAGATCATTGGACCGGGAACCTACAAGCTGCAAGATCTAAACGGAAAGTCTGTCCCCCAGACGTGGAACTCGACAATCTCCGTAAGTATTATCAATAGGGTATGTCCTCTATAAGTCCATTTTTATATACCTTATTATACCTTCCTGTCGGCACATGTTTTCGTAATTTGCAACGTGAATCATCATGCATTACATTGCCAAAGATTGCGGAAAGAAACAGGTGCTGCTCACCAATCCTCGGCACGACCGAGTTACCTATCTGAACAGAAATCCTCCGAACCTTGGCTGGGCCGAGCAACAAATTCTCCGAACCTTGGCAGGGCCAAGTAACAAATCCTCCGAACCTCGGGAGGACATACCCTATTGATAATACTTACAGAGATTGTCTGAGTTCCACGTCCGGGGGACAGACTTTCTATTTTTATATACCTTATTATACCTTCCTGTCGGCACATGTTTTCGTAATTTGCAACGTGAATCATCATGTATTACATTGCCAAAGATTGCGGAAAGAAATAGGTGCTGCTCACCAATCCTCGGCACGACCGAGTTACCTATCTGAACAGAAATCCTTCGAACCTTGGCTGGGCCGAGAACAAATTCTCCGAACCTTGGCAGGGCCAAGTAACAAATCCTCCGAACCTCGGGAGGACATACCCTATTGATAATACTTACGGAGATTGTCTGAGTTCCACGTCCGGGGGACAGACTTTTCATTTTTATATACCTTATTATACCTTCCTGTCGGCACATGTTTTCGTAATTTGCAACGTGAATCATCATGCATTACATTGCTAAAGATTGCGGAAAGAAACAGGTGCTGCTCACCAATCCTCGGCACGACCGAGTTACCTATCTGAACAGAAATCCTCCGAACCTTGGCTGGGCCGAGCAACAAATTCTCCGAACCTTGGTAGGGCCAAGTAACAAATCCTCCGAACCTCGGGAGGACATACCCTATTGATAATACTTACGGAGATTGTCTGAGTTCCACGTCCGGGGGACAGACTTTCCATTTTTATATACCTTATTATACCTTTCCTGTCGGCACATGTTTTCGTAATTTGCAACGTGAATCATCATGCATTACATTGCCAAAGATTGCGGAAAGAAACAGGTGCTGCTCACCAATCCTCGGCACGACCGAGTTACCTATCTGAATAGAAATCCTCCGAACCTTGGCTGGGCCGAGCAACAAATTCTCCGAACCTTGGCAGGGCCAAGTAACAAATCCTCCGAACCTCGGGAGGACATACCCTATTGATAATACTTACGGAGATTGTCTGAGTTCCACGTCCGGGGGACAGACTTTCATTTTTATATACCTTATTATACCTTCCTATCGGCACATGTTTTCGTAATTTGCAACGTGAATCATCATGCATTACATTGCTAAAGATTGCGGAAAGAAACAGGTGCTGCTCACAATCCTCGGCACGACCGAGTTACCTATCTGAACAGAAATCCTCCAAACCTTGGCTGGGCGAGCAACAAATTCTCCAAACCTTGGCAGGGCCAAGTAACAAATCCTCCGAACCTCGGCTGGGCGAGCAACAAATTCTCCGAACCTTGGCAGGGCCAAGTAAAAAATCTTCGAACCTCGGCTGGGCCGAGCAACAAATTCTCCGAACCTTGGCAGGGCCAAGTAAAAAATCTCGAACCTCGGCTGGGCCGAGCAACAAATTCTCCGAACCTTGGCAGGGCCAAGTAAAAAATCTCCGAACCTCGGCTGGGCCGAGCAACAAATTCTCGAACCTTGGCAGGGCCAACTAAAAAATCTCCGAACCTCGGCTGGGTCGAGTAACAAAACCTCGGCACGCCCAAGCAACAAGATCCCCGAGCCTAGACAGGGCTGCGATCTTTAAAGCCCCGGCCAAGACCGGAGTGCGTAAACTTTCGCTGAAGCCAAGGGCTACATTCTGCCGCTAGAAACCTCGGCCAAAGCCGGGGAGCGACCTTAGTTATCAAGTTCCTCAGGCCAACCAAGTGATATTCCCGTGCCCTGATCGCGCCTGACGACCAAATCGTCAGCCAAATGAGCAAAATTCTCATGCCTTAGCCGCACCCCAGGGAGTCATTTGAAGCAGGGTAACTTCTTGAGTACCCTAAAAATGAAAACAAAGGCAAAAACCTCCTGATACTCCGGAAGAAGTAAAGGAACTCCTTCTGAAGGACCGCCTAGGTCCGCCACTGGTCCAAACAGAGACCAGTAACCCCCCAAGAAAACTCGCGTTCGGACTCGGGCAGCTTACAAGCCCCAACCAATCTAAACGGACTCCTAAACTATGTTCAAATTCGGGTGACCTATGTGCCCTAAACGAAACCCGCCCGTGATTTCCTAAAAATCAGCTCGGACTTGGGCGATCGGAAAGCCCCAACCAACGTTCGCAAATGTTCTGGGAACAGCGAAATACACAGTTTGATAAAACTTTATATTCATTAATTGAAAAGGGGGGAAAGACAAAGGCAACGAAAGAAAAGAAAAAGAAAAAGAAGAAGAAGCCCTTGCTAGAGCTCACTATCACTCCCGGAAGCCAACAAGTCCTCCAGGCGTTGGGAGAGCTCGGTGACTTGCTGGCGGAGTGACACTATTTCCTCCTTCTGCCGGTCCGCCACCCGCGTAGGGCCTCAACCTCCCTCATGGTAACATCGACATATTCTTCAACAACCCTCTCGAGCCGCTGGTGGCTCGCGAAGGTCGACGCCAGGCCCAGCCCGTCGACTGTAATAGTGGGACGGCCCCCCACCGGATGTAGCAGGCCGTTAATCGCCGCCCTTAGTTCGTCAGATGGTCGCTCTCCTCCTTGAGAAGCCATGACGAAAACTATTTTGAAGCTGAACCAGAGGGGTGGCGAAAACCAGCACACCCCCGTTCATATTTATACTTGTTAGGCGAGTATTTCGATCAGTCGGGCCGTAACCACCGACCTATGAGAACTTACCACGTATCATCGCTTTAATTAGCGCCTGCAGAATCCGAAAGGCCGTGCCCCATCCCGAGTGAAATCGGTAATGCGGATGGACTGTTCGGGAACCCCCCTGAACAGAGTATCTCCCGATCTGCCGGCCCCCCATAATAAATGCTCCCAACACTTCCCCAAGCTCTTTTAAGCTGGCCGCCTTTCGGGAAATGTAAAAAAGAAAGAATTCCAGTGCCTGGCAGTAGTTCGTCCCCTCGGGAGGGGTAACGTCATAAATGGAGAGCGTGACCATGCACCGCCCGTTCCACCTTGACGCCCCTCACTGAACGCCGTAGGGACCTAGCATTATGACTCATGGTGGCGACTAGGTCACTTCTCCGAGCACCCCAAATCTCCAAACCTTGGCAGGGCCAAGTAACAAATCCTCCGAACCTCGACAAGCCGAGCAACAGATTCTCCGAACCTTGGCAGGGCCAAGTAACAAATCCTCCGAACCTCGGCTGGGCCGAGCGATAAATTCTCCGAACCTCGGCAAGGCCGAGCCATAAACATTCGGGCTCCAATGGGGACGAGGCATAAATCTCCGAGCTTCGGACCAAGATAAGGAGCGTATTCTACCACCGAACAATCTCTGACCTCCGTCTGGACCAGGGCAGTTTGCAAGCCCCGACTAGTTCGGATAACGCGGGATCCTCGCCTAAAAAACTAACGGGACGTCCTTGCATTCCACGGCCAGCAACAACAACTTAACATAGGAGAAATAGAGATTGAGAAACAGAGCAAAACTTTCTTTATTTCATTGCCATCAAAACCAATTACAAATGCCTAAGAGGCGTTACAAGAGCATTGAAATGCATAAAATAAAGACAAGCACAAACTCGGGCAACTGCTCCAAAGCAGACCTGGGCAACTGTGATGCTCCGGCGTCCCGACGACGAGTCGGATAAACCGCAAACAGTCAGCTCGCGCCGATAATGGGCGGGCGACATGGACCAATAGTTGCGGCCAGCTTCGGTAAATAATGATATCTCGGTGACCCAACCGAGATATCAGGGTGATTGGAAAGGGTGGACGGAATGTCACCCCTAACCACCCAACCGAGAGGCCCCCCGGCGAGTAGGTAGGAAGCCCGCGGACCCTGGCGCGGAACGCTCTCCCAAACCGAGTGTGTACCGCCCCAACTTGCCCAAACTCCAAGGCAAGGTACCTGCGGGCGGCACACTATCACCCCCTCCCCACGTGGCGAAAGATTCCCCAGGCGGGCGAGCCCAGGAATCCAATCGGGGGAGGAGGAGAAGTTCAAGCGAGTCATGGGGAGCCCGTGTACACTTCCTACCGTACTTCCCCAAGGGGGAACCACAAAGGTCACACTGGAAGCACATATGTGCGCTCTCCGTGTGATCTCTGCGCCCTCCTGTGCGCTCTCCATATGATCTCCGGGACTCATCCCCTAAGGGCGAGCCACTCTTCAGCAGCTCCTTCATCGCCCCAACTGTCCGGAGGCGAAGGGCTTATGAAAGGAAAGCTCGACCCTCCCACTCGCAACAGGAGAAATGAGCATGGTGGAAACTCCAATGGGAAAGAAACTTTGGGAATGACCTAACACGACCCCTCTTTCCCCCTTTTATAGGAAAAAATGAACCGGGAACAACTACCAAGGCCAAAAGCCCCGAGATTCAAAACACCTGGGCCATGCCTCCACGTGGCCTCCCAGGTTGAAAGCAGCGCCCCGCTGCGCGCCGAGCCCATCGCCTGAACCATGACGCATGCAAAGATTTCCCTTTGATCCCGAATCACGGTTATTAAACGCAGAGAATCGCCCACTGATCTTACGGAAACTGACAAGGTTCAGGAGATCGTCCTACGAAAGTAACATCCTCCAATGGTAAACGGGTGCGTGCGCCGTACGCTAAAATGACCTGCATAGAAAAAGACCAATGCCATAAAAGCCTTCCGGAAAGCGCAGAAGCAGCTTTTTGCTCCCCACAGAGCCGTATCACCAACTCCGGTGAAATAAAAACCGATCTACCTGCAGAACGGCAGAGCGCTGGCAGGGCAGCAAAAAGCATGAACATCGATTGTTCATCGACTGCTTCCCGAGGAAGTTAATCGCTCGAAGAACTTGTGCAACAAAATTGAACATCTCAAAATGAAAATGTACGCGAGGGCTATGCAAACTATTCTTTCATTCACCGAAAAAGGAAGTAACAAAAGAAACGGAAAATACATCAGCCCTCACAGGGGCTCACCATCTTCTCCCGAACTGCCGACCGTTCTCCCTGATCCGCCGCAGGGCTACCCGCCTGCTATTGGAGAGACGCCACGTGCCTCTCTAAATGATCGTTAACCGCATGAAGGTGCATGATCTCCCTGGTGGAGGCGATCACGTATTGTTCGGTCACCTCCTGGAGTCGTTGTTGACTCGCCAACAAGGAGGCCAGGACCTCCCCGTCGACGACGGTCTGGGTGCGGCTCCTACGAGCCCCCCAGCGAGTGTTGGCATCGCCGGCTGGTGCTCCGTTTGACCTTCCGCCATCCTTGGAAGCCATTCCGTCGGCGCAAGCTCGTATCAAGCTAGCAAAGGTCGTCGAATGAAATGGCCAATGATAACCGGACCCTCCATCGGTATTTAAACTGATCCAAGCAAGAGATCTACCTACTCCAGCCATCGGCCCTCGAGCCATCGACACAAGGTCCCGCCATATGTCGCCGCTTGGGTAACCACTCTCATCCCCCTAGCCGACCTATTTCACTCATCGGCCCTAGCCGACCTATTTCACTCGTCGGCCCTAGCTGACCTACCTCATTCGTTGGCCCTAGCTGACCCATTTTGCCGTCGCCCTAGCCGACCTACCTTGCCGTTGGCCCTAGCCGACCTATCTCACCCGTCGGCCCTAGCCGACTTATTCCGTCTGTCGGCCCAAGCCGATTTACCCTATCCGTCGGCCTTAGCCGACCTACTTCATTCCTCAAGTTTTAATCAATCTATCGCATCGCTCAAACATGAACCGAACCAGATCGTCTCTCGATTCACTGGTCAAGGCTATCGCCCCGCCTTGGACCCAGCCAATGCGTTCCCCCGATCCTAAGATAAAAGCGACCAAACAGCGCCAACAAGCCATAAGTCGCTTGCGATCGGGGCGAAACTTGGAGCGAAGGACCGCCCAAGAAAAAGCACTCAAATGGAAGAAAAAATGTCAGGCAGAATTACAGCTTGGGAAACAAAACGTAGAAGTGTCTTTTTAAAGGTCGGGAACCGCGTCAGTTCCAGGGGAACCCCCAATTACATCTGCAGAGGCATGGCTTGATTCGCCCTTCTCAAATGCCTTAGCCTCCTCGACGGCAGTCTGCGAATGTCCTCCAGAAGCTGCAGCCTCGCCGGGACCCGGGGCGGCACCAAGGTCGGTATCCGAAGTGTCGACGTACTCATCCTCCTCTTCACCCCGGAGTCACCAGCGTCGAGAGCTTCAGCATCCAGGAAAGAGAGATCCCATTCTGGGTGCTCGCTGGATATTTTATCTCTGCATTCTTCCACTCCGAGTTGAAAGGCGTCAGCACCAATTACGTCCTATTCGCCCTTGAGCATGGCGAGTTGTATCTCAGCCTCGGCCACTTGGCCCCACAATAAGGCAACTTGCCTCTCAGCTTCTGCGACCTGAGCCTGCAAAAAAAAGTTTGCTCCTCGAACTCGCCGGCCCGTGCCTCGAGTTCCGAACTCCTACCTCGGCTAGACGCAAGCTCACCTTGCAAAGCCCGATTGTCCAGCTCTAATTTTGCCATCTGCGAAGCCAGAAATAGTTGGCATCACGAGGAACCCAAAAAGGAAACTAAAAAAGGGGAAATAGGATCGTACCTCCTCCTTTTGTTGGGCCAAGCTTTTGGTCAGCTCCTCGGCCTCACCCCTGGCCCTCGCTTTATCGGCCCTAACCAACTCGATCCTTTCTTGGAGGGTGTTAATCCTCGACTGCTTATCTTCGACCTCTCCCCGGGCTTGGGATAGCTCGCCACTCAGCCGGGCTATCATCCCTTCGTGCCATTTAGCGCTGACTCTCAAGTCAGCGACCTCGCCATCGCACCGCTGCAGCTTCTCCTCCACCTCATCGAGCATTCTGGCCAAGCGTTTTCTCTCGTCGATGGCCTCCTTCCCCAGCTGGCCCAGACTCTCATTATGTTCTTTCTGCAACGCCGCCACTTCCTCAGAATGCTTTGACTTAACCCGAGCCAACTCCAAGCACGCGTCGTCGTTCTTTGCCAGGAACCCCTGCAACTCCTTCACTTTACGCTTTTGCTTGGACGCTTCGGCTAGGGCGGCCTGATACGATGCCTTCACCCCATCAAACTTTTGTTGCTGGTAGCCAGGAGTTCCTCGAACTTCTCGGACGCCTCTACTCGCGATCGGTTTCGGCGCTGGCTCTCCTAGCCTGAACGCTGCCCCCATCGCCAAACTCAAATGCCAGCACATCGCCTGAGAAAGCAAAACACTCTACAGGATAAAAAATGAGTAAGAATATGCAATCAAGTCAGCCGGAAAGTATCCACCACCCGAGAGTGGTGACTCACCCGCGAGGCATCGGCCCGTGTCAACTTCATGAGAGTCGTATTGTCAATGTCGGGAAGAAGATGAACACTTTCGGCCATGCCCTGCTGCCCGAACGCGGCATCAACCAACTCCAAGTCCGCAAACTTGTCCGCCGAGGGATCTGCACCCGGGTACAAGGCCAACCTCATTAAAACAGAAAACATTTCCTCGACGCCCATGTTCAAGCTACTAGGCTGGCTGTCTCCACCCGAGGGGTCAACCCGGGCAACCTCCGACTGAGAAGCCTTCAACTTCCCAGCTTCTTCTATCAGAACTCTGGCTTGAGCCTCTTTAGATAATTCGGCCAACCCAAGCGCCAGCCTCCCCAAAACCCTTCTTGAAGGAGTCTCCATTACGGGACTCCCGTCTCACTGCGCTCCCTCTTCCAACCTGTCTCCTTCGGCCACAGTCACCTACGTCTCCTCTGCAGGCTCTACCGGAACCTCTATCTGGCTTGCTTCTCGAACCGCTGCGGGCGACCCAACGTCGCTACCCCCGGACTCTCCCACAAGGGGCCCACGAGGGAGCTCGCCCCGAGCCTCACCAACTGCGGCCGCTCTCTCTTCCTCTCCTACTGAGGTCGGGGGTATACCCGCGGTTGGGGAAAGCCCCCCAGAAATGACGACCTCCGTTGAATCCGTCGCGCTCATCTTTCAAAGGGGATGCGGCCGGAGGAGCCAATGGAATCTCATCCGAGCTATCCGATAGTTCCACCACAGGGGGACAAGGGATCCCAGCTGTCCTCAAATCCTCCCTCGCCTCCGGCGCTCCCACCGTGGTCACCCCAGCATCCGGCGAGCATCTTACGGAAGTGTGAGCCCTCTTTTCGGGCCCACTTTCCTCCGCGCCGCTGCTCTCCCCTGGGCGCTTGCCTCTCTTCCTCTTGGCAAGACTCGACCACGCCGACCTCTTGGCTGCAAGAGTAGAGGGTATACAATTAAATCCAAACACGTTCGCCTGGATAACAAACAACGGAGAAGACGAAAGGGAGGACTCACCTTGCGGGTCCAGAGGACTAAGCCCGGCCGCAAAAAGGGCACCCTCCGATAGCAAGTCATTGGCCGAAAACACCTGGCCGTTGCGGAGGACGTCCAGATCTCTCTCCTCTTGCTCGACAAAACCGGATGCATTTCCGCATCCCGGACAAATTTCCCCATCTCCGAGGGAAGTCGGAACCAATGTTCCCCTCAGTGATGATGAATCAACTCTTCCATCCCTTTATGGAGGATGGCTTATCCACGATCGTGTTGAAGGACCTCCGAGGTCCGATGTAAGGCCACTCTGACTTCCGCCCGGGTATTAAATGATAGCAGGCGCGGAAAAGAGGGAGAGTGGTGACGATCTGAATCTGATGGCACATTGAGATGAATCCGATGATGCTCCGCCAGCTATTTGGGGCCACCATCGCCGGACATATGTTGTAATGAGTCATGATTTCCTTCACCAAGGGATGGAGAGGAAACCAGAGGCCTGCTTTCAAGCTGTCTTTGTAAACGAAGACCCCATGCTCCAGATCTCGCGAGACCCAGTGTTCAGGTCCTGGCAATCGCAGAATGACATCTGGGGGTATGCCATACCTCTAGCAAATCCTTCCCACATCCTCGGCAACGATCTCCGTAGCTACGTCGTCGGGACTCATCGTCATCCTAGCCGGAAAAAGCACCAGGTGAAATGGCAAACTTCGCAGAAGATGAGACTCTCCAAAAATAGAATGAGAGAATATTGCAAATAGATACAGCGCTGCTATCGCTTTGCTTCCCCCCTAAGGAAGCCATCTTAAGAAGGTGAGGCGCTTCGCCCGAGGCATCCGGAACCGCCTCGATAAACGCCGCATTAATCGGATTTACTACGTGGAGTTTCCCAACCGTCACCCCTGGAGGAGCCTTACCCACAAGGCATGATGACCCCGCCGCATTAATTAGGGCATCATTGCGCGGGCTGTCTAATCCAGATCGTCCCATCCAAAGCGTGCCACCTGGACTTATACTCCTATGCCCGAACCTACGCTTGAACTAGGGAGTGGAGGGCATGTGTTGGGGTAAAATCATCATTGCATCAATATTCGTGCGAGGAGGCTAAGACTGACCCCATCCCTTCGCCCGCCATGGTGTCCCCGAGCTTCTCGTAGCTCGGCTCCCCCGAGTTTCCATAGCTCGGCTTTCTCTGAGCTCCCATAGCTCGTCTCCTCCGACTTCCCGTAGCTCGTGTCCCCGAGCTTCCCGTAGCTCGGCTCCCCCGAGCTTCCACAGCTCGACTCCCCCGAGCTTCCACAGCTCGGCTTCCCGGGCTTCCATAGCTCGGCTTTCCCGAGCCTCCATAGCTCGGCTCCCCTGAGCTTCCACAGCTCGGTTTCCCTGAGCTTCCTATAGCTCGGCCTCCCCGGGCTTCCATAGCTCGCCTCTCCCGAGCTTCCTATAGCTCGGTCCTCCCAAGCTTCCTATAGCTCGCCTCTCCGAGCTTCCTGTAGCTCGTCTCTCCCGAGCTTCCATAGCTCGGCTTCACTGAGCGATCCACGATCCAATACTCACCTCCGCGGAACATGACGCGGGAGAGCCTAGGCCTATCGTAACAGCATCCCAGGCAAGGAATCATGTTGAGGAGTGGTCTAGAACCTAACACGGCTACCTGGGACCTACGCACCTACTCGATCTCAAGCCATCAAGGAGCTCTCCTAGCCGTTGATCCCCTAACAAACAAGGTATGGATCCCAACGGCCCGATTCGATCCATCTCCGTATCCTAACAACCTTCGAACCTTCCAGAAGGTGCTCAAGATCCAGGTGACGACCTATAAATATGACGCTCCTAGATTCCCTCAGGTATGCGCTCACCCTCACTCTCACTCTCCCACTCTCGCCAGCTGCTCGTCGGTGCTCTCCCCTCTAGAGTTCCGATCGGCCACCCCTGGAGAGACTCCCCGGAGAGATCCACCTCCCCGTTTTCTGATTGATCGCCGATTTCCCCCCACTGACTTGAGCGTCGGAGGGTCTTCCACGGAGGGCCACCCCCAATGCCTCTTGCATGAGGACTTATGTGCAGGTCCGCCCCAGGAGATCGACTGCGCCCGAGTCGGAGGACGAATTCGGCAGCAACATGTATATATATATATATGTATATACACACACAGAAATATATATATACACAGTTTGTATACATACATACATACATATATATATATATATATATATATATATATATATATATATATATATATATATATATATATATATATATATATATATATATATATATATATATATATATATATATATATGTGTGTGTGTGTGTGTGTGTGTGTGTGTGTGTGTGTTTGATACGGCTGACTATTTCCTCTGGGTGGTATTATAACTTCCTGCGCAATTTCCGGAGATAATGATGTAATAGCTCATCCTAGGAATTGTGGAATCATGGCTCCAGCCTTTGGCATCGGCCTTTGGCTCCGGCCTCCAGCGTCGGCCTCAGCCTTTGGCTTCGGCCTTTGGCATCGGCCTTTGGCTCTGGCCTCCAGCGTCGGCCTCAGCCTTTGGCTCCGGTCTCCAACGTCGGCCTCGAACCTTGGCTTCGGCTCCAGCTTTAGCTTGGTGCCTTATTTTCCCACATACGCTATGACCCATTTCAGGTAACAGATCTCGAGATTCGAGACATTCGTTACCGTATATCTCGCTCATCGGAATCATGGGCAGGAACTAACACGCCTAGCAATTACTACCTTAAGCGGTCCCCATCCAGCAACGGCTTACCCACTTGCCGTTCGAGGGAGCTTATCCTAACAAGGAAGATTCGACGGTTTAAAATGGAACAGAAAGAAAGGAACCTCCAAGACAGGTATAAAAGGGCCCCGAGCTTAGCTAAAAAGGGGGGACTCTCTCTCTTTCATTCTCTCTCTCTCAGAGAAAAGATACACTACATTCTTGTTCGACAAGCTCACTAACTTGAGCATCGAAGGGTCCTCGCTGGAAATACCGGCCCGGGACTTCTTGCAAGTTTCCAGAGAGGAAGACAACCTTTCCACACCATTTTGGAGGCCCACGATAGATCTCAGTATGCCCGGCGCTCATCACAGGTGATTTGGCTGATCAGATTGGTGCGCCAGGTAGGGGGCTCGCACACGGAGAAGGTGAAAGTTCTCTCTATGACCCCACTGATTCTGCAAGGAAGACGATGGTGACAACACGAGCCCAGGAAGCTTCCACCAGCCAGGCACGGAGCGCATTCCGCGGGTTGAGCAATCGGAGGCCAACCTCCGTGTTCTGCCCCCTGCTCAGATGAGTCAGCCTGATCGGCTTGAGGTTCTAGCTCACCAGGTCCAGGACCTGATGACAGTGGTATGGGGACTGCAGGAACACTACTTTGCCGCTGCACCTCAACCCTCTTCGTCCGGCGAAGGGGTGCGCGGAACAATTCAGTCTCATCAAGGAAGGACTCCACCTGAGGCCTCTCATCACTCACCTCCTGAACCTCATCGACGAGAGGCCTCAAAGCGATGGCGGTCTCTTTCCCATCATTCCGGTCATTCCCACCGATGGCCGGACGAGAAGGAACCCAGACGGGTGCACTCCTTACACCGGCGGTCTTCATCAACTTCATCTTCTGACTCATCTAAAGACAATGCCAATAGGAAGACAACCCGTCGGGCCGAGCAATGGCTCGATGAGTATCATCAACGGTTGAGGAGCTTAGCCACCAGATCGCTAACCCTCATGGGACGGACTACGATCACCGTCCCCCGCTCTCCCGACACATCATGGAAGAACCGGTCCGCCCCGTTTCCATCTCCCCCAATTGGACCCATACGACGGCACGATGGACCCACTGGACCACCTGGAGAGCTATAAGGTCCTTATGCAAGTCTAGGGAGCGACAAACTCCCTCCTGTCTGTCGCCTTTCCGGCCACCCTTCGCAAGGCGGCGCGTGCATGGTATTCCCGCCTGCCACCGCGTAGCATCAATTCATTCCGACAGCTCGAACGGTCTTTCCTGGCCCACTTTGATGCATGCCGGAAGATCCCACGAGTGGCTGATAGCTTATTCGCTGTCCAGCAAAGAAGTGGCGAGACCCTGAAGGACTTCGTCGCTCGGTTCAAGGAGGCAGCATTGGAGGTATATAATCTGGATGATTCTGTAGCCACTTTGGCATTAAAGCGAGGACTTTGTCCTTCTAGGTTCGCCTATTCTCTAGACAAGAAGCCTCCAAGCTCTTACGCCTAGCTTTTAAGCCGAGCGCAGAAATACATTCGCGCTACATGGCAGATTCTTCCAGGAGGGAAGCTGATAAGAACCCCATCAAGAAACCAGCGTCTACTGAGCATGCCGGAGCACGATCCCGGAAGCCTGAACCTCCTCACCGCCCAACACCGGCCACAGACACTTGTCCCCAAGGAGCAATTCACTCCCCTCATGGCGCCGATATCTCACATCCTACTAGATATCGAGGAGGAACCATACTTCAGGCGTCTGCCTCCCATGAAGTCTGGGACCCCCCGCAACAAGGAGCTTTATTGCCGGTACCATCGAGATTACGATCATGACACCGAGGACTGCCACCATCTAAAGAAGGCCATTGAAGAGCTTGTCGAGCAAGGTCACTTGTGCAAGTTCATTCAAAGGGGAAATCTTCCTACTCCAGGTTCATCGGCGCCTCCTACACTTCAGACCGGCGTGGACAATGCTCCTACGGAGAAGACCATAGCTATGATTTCCTTGGGGGCAGGTGATGCTTCAAAAAGACAGCGAGAGGGAATAGACTCTGTAATTCCTTTCTTTGGAAAGGATTTAGATGGGGTAGTTAATAAGCATGATGACAGCATCGTTGTGTCCATGACCATAGCCAAACATCTTGTAAAAAGAATTTTAATTGATAGTGGAAGTTCGGTGGATGTTTTGAGCTACGAGGCTTTTGTTCGAATGAACCTGTCAAAGTCTTCCCTTCGACCTGTCGCCACGCCTTTAATGGGCTTTACTGGGGATCCTGTGAGCGTGGAAGGGGAGATTGCCCTCCCTGTCATAGCTGGGACCCCTCCGCGTCAAAGCACGGTGGTCATAAATTTTCTGGTGGTTCGGGTCCCGCTGGCTATAATGCTATCCTGGGGAGGCCAGCTTGAATTTGCTAGATGTCATCATCTCCACCAAGAGATTGTTGGTAAGATTCCCCATCGACGAAGGAGACGGAGAAATGAAGGGAGAGCAAAGCCTGCCACCGCTTTGCTATCACTTATCTCCCAGTCCACTGGAGGCGGCGTCGGCAATAACCTCTGAGCCGCTTGACCCCGAGAGTAGGGAAGGAGGGGAGAACCAGTCGAGCACCTCCTAACCCTCCCCTTGGGGGATGACCCAGCAAGGACCGTCCAGGTTGGGGCGCTACTTTCGGAGGAGGCACGTGATCGACTTCTCACTTTCCTGCGTACCAACGCTGACGTCTTTGCATGGTCATCCTCAGACATACCAAGTGTCCCTAAGGAGGTGATCACTCATCGACTCAACCTCAGGCCAGAGTGTCGATCGGTCCGACAGAAGAAAAGGAGCTTCGCTTCGGACAGACAGAAAGCTATCGATGAGGAAGTTCGTAAGCTAACAGCTGCAGGCCATATTCGGGAAGTTCATTACCCCGAATGGTTGGCCAACGTGGTGATGGTCTGTAAGACTAATGGAAGCTGGAGGATGTGTGTGGACTTCACCGATCTCAACAAAGCATGCCCCAAGGACAGCTTTCCCTTGCCCCAGATCGATCAACTGGTGGACGCTACATCCGGCCATGAGATCCTTAGCTTTATGGATGCCTTCTCTGGATACAACCAGATCAGGATGAACCGGTGGATGAGGAAGCTACCTCCTTCATAACTGAGAAGGGGTTGTATTGCTACAAGGTAATGCCATTTGGGCTAAAACACGCGGAGCCACCTACCAAAGGTTAATGAATAAGGTCTTCGAAGACCAGATGGGACGCAACATGGAGGTATACGTGGATGACATGCTGACAAAAAGTGTCCACGCCACCAACCATATAGCCGACCTAACGGAAACTTTCGACAACCTTCACCGACACCAGATGAGGCAAAGTTCTTGGGTTTCATGGTGACCCGTGAGGAATCGAGGTAAACCCGGACAAAGTTCAAGCCATCCTGGACATGAGGTCTCCCACCAACAAGAAGGAAGTACAGCGCCTGACAAAAAGGGTGGCGGCCTTAAGCCGTTTCCTGTCCAAGTCCGCTGAGAGGTGCCTGCCTTTCTTCAAGGTGCTCCGCAGGGCCAACCGATTCGAATGGACGAAAGAATGTCAGAAGGCATTCGAGGGGCTAAAGAAATTCCTATCTACCCCACCACTTCTATCCAAGCCAACGGATGGAGAAGAGCTCCTTCTGTACCTTATGGCTTCTCCCGAGGCCGTCAGTTCCGTGCTGGTCCACAGGGATACCAATGGCATGCAAAAGCCGGTGTATTATACAAGTAAGGTGCTCCACAATGCAGAGACCAGTATTCAAAGATTGAGAAGATTATTTCCATGTTAATCATATCTGCCCAGTGCCTACGACCATACTTCCAAGCCCACCTGATCGCGGTGATCACAGACCAACCTTTAAAGACAGTTCTCGCTCACCCGGATACTTCGGGCCGATTGGCAAAGTGGGCGCTCAAGTTGGGGGAGTTTGATCTATCTTTTCGCCCTCGGTCGGCCATGAAATCCTAAGTCCTGGCAGATTTTTTGGTCGAGTGTACCTGGGGCGAGGATCAACCCGAAGAGTCCTCTGCAAACCCCTCGCTTCTCGGAACCAGAGATGATGAATGGATCCTTCATGTAGACGGTGCATCAAATTCTCAAGGGAGCGAGCAGGCCTCATCCTGGCCAACTCGGACGGGGTTGTAACCGAGTGTGCGCTCCGCTTTCTCTTCCCAGCCACCAACAATCAGGTGGAGTACGAAGCTCCGCTGTCTAGGATAAGACTAGCCCGAGAGCTCGGGGTGAAACGCCTTAGGGCATTCACTGACTCCCAGCTGGTCACTGGCCAAATCGCAGGGGAGTATGAAGCAAGGGATCCCATTATGTCCCGCTACTTAAGTATGGTGCAGTCGCAAGCTTATCTCTTGGCTTATTTCAATGTTAGCTATATTCCTCGAGGGGAAAATGCTAGAGCCGACGCCTTGTCCCATCTTGCCACCTCAACTGACGGGATGTTGGGAAGAGCTTATGTAGAGCACCTGGAAGCCCCAAGTATTGACGTAACGAGAGAAACTCTACCAGTTGGGAAGGAGCCTTCCTGGATGGATGCTTATGTCCGGTACCTTACCAATGGTACCCTCCCTGAAGACCCTACCGAGGCCAGGAAACTCAAAAGATAGACCCCAAAGTTTTTCATAATGGAGGAAAAACTCTATCGAAGGTCGTTCTCATACCGGTTCTCAGATGTGTTGGCCCCACAGAAGCAGATTATATCCTGCGAGAGATACATGAAGGTATATGTGGAAGCCATATGGGGGGCAAAGCTCTTACATACAAAGCCCTACGGTAGGGATATTACTGGCTGACAATGAAGGAGGATGCGTCCGAACTTGTTAAGACGTGTGACAGCTGCCAACGCCATGCAAATATTCAACATCAATCGACGTCCCAGCTGACCCCCCTGGCCGCACCCTGGCCCTTCGCCTAGTGGGGTATGGACATCCTGAGACCATTCCCTCTAGCCTCCGGACAATGCAAATTCTTATTAGTAGCGGTTGACCATTTACCAAGTGGATCGAGGCTGAGGCCATCGCCAAGATCACTGAGGGCAAAGTAAGATCTTTCTTCTGGAAGTCTGTCGTGTGTCGGTTCGGACTGCCACACACCCTCGTGACTGATAACAGCCGACAGTTTGACAACACGGCCTTCCGGGAATTCTGCACCGGCCTGGGCATTCATCAACGATTCACCTCTGTGGGGCACCCCAAGACCAATGGTGCAGCTGAGGTGACCAATCACATTATCCTCCAAGGGCTCAGGGCTCAGCTAGATGGCTGCAAAGGATGTTGGGTGGAGGAGCTCCCCAATGTATTGTGTGGGCCTACCACATGACGCCACGAGCCCCCACCGGGGAAACTCCTTTCAGCCTGGTCTTTGGGACTGAGGCCGTCATTCCGGTGGAAATAGGTGTCCCCAGTCCCTGGACAGATTTATACCACGAAGAGAGTAACCCAAGTCAGTTGTGGGCCGATCTAGATCTAGTGGAAGAATTGTGAAACCAAGCGCAACTTCGTATGGCGGCTTTCCATCAGCGAGCGGCCAGATACTACAATGCTCGAGTACGGTCCAAGACATTCCGCCCAGGAGATCTTGTCCTGCGACGAGCTGAAGTATCAAAGCCGACAGAGGGAGGCAAGCTGTCACCAAAATGGAAAGGACCATACCGTATCAAAGAAGTGCTTCATCATGGGGCATACAAAGTTGAAGAGCTAGACGGGAAACCGCTCCCTCGCACTTGAAACGCCAACAATCTATGTCGGTATTATCAATAATGTGCTAACTTCATTAACCTGAACCTGCTTAACAGATTGCTGTTCAAAATATTTTTATTGCTTTTGAGTGATCATGCTTCTTACCAAAGTGCGGCTCCACGTCGGCACCTAAAGCCCGGCTCCGCATCGGCACCAAAGCCCGGCTCCGTGTCGGCACCTAAAGCCCGGCTCCGTGTCGGTACTAAAGCCCGGCTCCACGTCGGCACCTAAAGCCCAGCTCCGCATCGGCACCTAAAGCCGGCTCTGCGTCGGCACTAAAGCCCGGCTCCGCGTCGGCACTAAAGCCCGGCTCTGCATCGGCACCTAAAGCCCGGCTCCGCATTGGCACTAAAGCCCAGCTCCGCATCGGCACCTAAAGCCCGGCTCCGCATCGGCACCTAAAGCCCGGCTCCGCATCGGCACTAAAGCTTGGCTCTGCATCGGCACTAAAGCCCGGCTCTGCATCGGCACCTAAAGCCCAGCTCCGCGCTGGCACCAAAGCCGGCTCCGCGTCAGCACCAAATCTTGGCTCCGCGTAGGCACCAAAGCCTAGCTCCGCGCCGACACCAAAGCCTGGCTCCGCGCTGGCACCAAAGCCTGACTCGCGTCGGCACGAACGGGGTCTAATACTATGGTTTAACTTTCATTTCTGCAATCAAGACTGATCCGTATCAGTTCTCTAACTGAAAAAGAAATCGTGCTGTAGCTTTTCAGCCACTGGTGGTTGGTTCGCGACAACTCATACACCAGCAAAACCATTATGATCAAAGACAAGTGTTATGGATCGAAGGATTCATTAACAGCTAAAAGTTTACAAAATTGCTGATCAAAGTTGGACTTGAGGCAATACAATAAAATAAAGAAAAAAAAAAACTAAGGATCACTTGAGGCTGGGTCATCCTCCTCAGGGACTTCATCTGGCTCCAATCCTTCAATTTCCTCGAGGTCGTAGAGTTTCTGAATCTTTTCCTTGCGTCATGGAAGCCAGCTTCGTAAGCGAATGTCGTCGATTCGGCTAATTCCTTACTAAAGGCTCTAGACTTCCTGAAGTTCTCTACGGCCTCCGTGGCTCTCTTCTCCGCCTCGGAGGTTTTTCGCTCGGCCTCCGCGACCTTCTCCTTGGCCTCCATGGCCTTTTTATCGGCCTCGGTGGCCTTCCTCTCAGTTTTGATCACCGCCGCCTTCAAGTCGGCAATCTTGGCATCGGACTGACGGGCGACCTCTTTGGCCACATCCATTTCAATGGCGGCGGAGTATAATCGGTCCTTCAAAATGCACATTTCTAATTTCGCCACCACCAATTTTTCCTCTGCCATCTTCTGTTTTTCTTCGGCCACCTAGCATTATCCAGCTCGTTGGCCGCCTGACGCTGGGCAACTTCCAGCGCATATTCTGCCTTCTCGGCTCTTTGCCGGATGGCTTCGGCTTGTCCTTTTAATGTGGCTCGGGTATCCTCTAAGGCCATTTCCGCCTTCTCAGCCCTGGCTTGGAGCGCTAGCATCTCCTCCCGCGATTGGTCGAGAGCGGCATCGCCTAGGGTCCAAAGATCCCTCATGGCAATCATGGAGTTCAGTGCCTAGACAGAATGTCTAGTTTTTTTTTTAATGAAAAAAAAGAGAGGGCAATGATGAAAAAGTTGATAATAGGACAAAACTCACCCAGAGGTGTGCCAAAGACGCCTATCGAAAGAAGGTAGCCCTCCCCTGATGATGGAGAAACTCCTGCACCTCGACCACGGACGACTCGTTCAACGCCTGCTCGGCCCAGCGGCTGTGGTTCGCCAAAATCGATTGGAAGGAAGGGTCGACGCCTTTCCTTTCCGTAGACGTGGGGGCTGCCTGGGAGGACTCCACCTCCAACTCTGCTACCTCCTGCACCTTTACCGGTGGAGGCGCCTCGGTTGTTGCCCCTTTGGGGGGGCATAACAGCTGCTGGAGCCGGCTTTGTGGTTGAGTGAACTGGCTCCGCTTTGGCAGCTTCGGACGGGGGTGACGATGCTTTTGTGACCCGCTTCGGAGAGGGATCGAGCAGGATGACGGGAGAGGGAGCCGGTACTGAAGGCAAATCGTTTCCTCTTGCCTGGCTCTGCCCTACTTCCTCGCTGGCCTCGGCCCTTATCGTGTCTTTCCTTGTGGGCTCGTCGGCTTGGGCTCTTACTGCCTCGTGCCTTGCAGGGGCTCCACAACTTTGGCCCTCCCAGCATCGGCCCTCTTCGAATCTTGGCACGTGGGGGCTCCGCAACTTTGGCCCTTCCAGCGTCGGCCCTCCCAGCGTCGGCCCTCCTTGGAATCTTAGCGATGGCCCTCCTCTCGGCGGGGGCCCCATTCCCTATTGCCTTCCTCTTTTTAGTAACAGCTTGCGTGAGCTCGCGAAGTGATGGCATCATCCCTATAAAAAAAACAAACAGGAGATAAGTAAAAAAAAAGGAAAGAAGGAAAAAGGTGAGTAATCAAGCTCACCACCAGAAGGGATTAGGCCGGCAAGACGAAGGTTTTCGTCGATCAGAAGCTTATTATTACATCGAGGGACATCGGCAGTCAGAAGCTGCCCAAATGCCATTCGATCCCTTGGGAGGATGGAGGAATCCCTATTGGCGTCAGTGTTTGGTGTCCCCCAGCTTCCACTCACCCCCTCGACATCGGCAAAAAAGAACTTATCCTTCCACCCTTTAACAGAGGAGGGAAGATACAATTTGAGGATCCTAGTGGGTCTAGGAGTAAAGGACCACCAACCTGACTGCTTGCGAAGGGTATAAAAACTACGGAATAAGGAGATACTGGCCTCTATTCCTTGCAGGTGACAGAGAACCAGAAAGCCAACGATAGTTCGGATCGAGTTAGGGACTAGTTGGGAAGGTGTTAAAGAATATCTATCTAGAAGGTTAAGGATGAAAGGATGGATGGGTAATCGAAGTCCTACCTTAAAAAAGGCTCCGTACAAGGCAACTCTTCCGGGACGGGAAGAGGTTACCCTATCATCAGGAGCAGGGTAGGACAGACATATGTTTGGTGGCAAATTGTACTTGGTCCTTAGGTTTACTATGTCTTGAGCAGACATAGTGGAAGCAGTCCACTCGGGGGACTCTTTGACAACGATGGAAGGACCAGCAGCTATCGGACGGTGCCGGGGGGAGGTCCGTTCGATGGTCGGATGACTCCCGACTGCAGGACGTCGACCGACCGCTGCTCCGGCAAGGAATGGTTAGAGATGGGGTGGTCCACTGACTTGGTAAGGAAGCAGATGGTTGAGAAGGAATGGGGGAACGACCCCCGGAATCAGAAATAGAACAGGAGGGTGAGGAAGCCATGGGAACTAACCTGGAAAGCTCGAACTAAGATTGAAGGAGCACGAGGAGAGAAACAGACACAGGAGGCAAACGGGCGCTTGCAGACTCAAGGGAGGTGGCTACAACGAAAGAGAAGGTGGAAACAGGAGGATAAGGATGATTTTTTCCTTTTATAGCCCCATTTCAAATCATCTCGCGGCAGTCCGGTCTGGCCATGTGTCTGTCTTCAACTGGAAGCCGCTTCGGCGGCCTATCGGCGCGAAAAACACAAAAAGAACCACCAATAGAAAGATGGCGGTGGCCTTACCGTAATGATGATGCTCGCCTTTTTACAACTCCTTACCCGAGAAATCTTCCCCAATCCCAACGGCCTGAACGGACGAAATAATGGTGCGGAAGTCAGCCGCCTAGTGATATTAACACCCCTTTCGCTGATGATCGTACGCCCACCCATCTTAGGGGCGGTGACTATTTCCTCTGGGTGGTATTATAACCTCCTGCGCAATTTTCGGAGATAATGATGCGATAGCTCATCCTAGAGATTGTGGAATCATGGCTCCAGCCTTTGTCTCCGGCCTTTGGCATCGGCCTTTGGCTCCGGCCTTTGGCGTCGGCCTTTGGCTCCGGCCTCCAGCGTCGGCCTCAGCCTTTGACTTCAGCCTTTGGCGTCGGCCTTTGACTCCGGCCTTCAGCGTCGGCCTCAGCCTTTGGCTCCGGCCTTTGGCGTCGGCCTTTGGCTCCGGCCTCCAGTGTCGGCCTCGAACCCTGGCTTCAACTCCAGCTTTAGCTTGGTGCCTTATTTTCCCACATACGCTATGACCCACTTCAGGTAACAAATCCCGAGATTCGAGACACCTGTTACCGTATATCTCGCTCACCGGAATCACGGGGAGGAACTAACACGCCCAGCAGTTACCGCCTTAAGCAGCCCCCATCTAGCAACGGCTTACCCACTTGCCGTTCGAGGGAGCTTATCCTAACAAAGAAGATTCGACGGTTCAAAACGGAACGGAAAGAAAGGAACCTCCAAAACAGGTATAAAAAGGCCCCGAGCTCAGCTAAAAAGGGGAGACTCTCTCTCTTTCATTCGCTCTCTCAGAGAAAAGATAAACTACATCCTTGTTCGACAAGCTAACTAACTTGAGCGTCGGAGGGTCCTCGCCGGAAATACCGGCCCGGGGACTTCTTGCAAGATTCCAAAGGAGGAAGACAACCTTTCCACACCATTTTGGAGGCCCACGATAGATCTCAGTACGCCCGGCGCTCATCACAGTGACTTGGCTGCACCATATATATATATATGTGTATATTTATATATACACACACATATATATATATATGTGTGCATATATATACAGTGTGTATATATACACACACACACACACACACATATATATGTGTGTGTGTGTGTGTGTGTGTATATATATATATGTGTGTGTGTGTGTGTGTGTATACGTATATAAACACACATATATATGTGTGTGTATGTATGCATATATACACACATATATATGTGTCTATATACACACATATATATACATGTGTGTATATTTATACACACACACACACACACACACACACACATATATATATATATATATATATATATATATATATGTTTGTGCGTATATATTTATACACACATATATATATACACACATATATATATATATACACACACACATATGTGTGTATATATATACACATATATATACAGTGTGTAAATATATATATACACACATATATATACAGTGTGTAAATATATATATACACACATATATATATACAGTGTGTATATATATATATGTGTGTGTGTGTGTGTGTGTGTGTGTGTGTGTGTGTGTCTGCAACTAATCCAGTTACAGGATGCTCAGAAGATGTCCTAAACTCTGAAAGGTAAGGAACTTCTTCCCTCAAACAGACACTACAAGAAAATACTGAAATTGCGACGCAATTATGCGTCGCTAAATTGCGACCACTTTGCGACGCCTCTATGACAACATATAACGACGCAATTAGCGACGCATTAGCGACTCAATAAATTAGAAAATTAAAAAAATTAATTTTTTTATTTAGCGACGCAAATAATGCGTCGCAATATTTTTAAATTAATTTTTTATAAAATATAAATATTAGAAAAAAATATTGCGATGCAACTCAGTGCGTCGCAATGTTTTTAAAAGAATTAGATATGTTAAATAGCGACGCAATAAACCAAAAAATTAGAAAAATTATTTTTAATTTAGCGACGCACCAATTGTATCGCAAATAATTTAAATGAAATTAAATCTTATAAAATATAAATATTAGAAAAAAATACGACGCAACTCAGTGCGTTGCAATGTTTTTAAAAAAATTAAATATATTAAATAGCGATGCATTAGCAACGCAATAAACCAGAAAATTAGAAAAATTATTTTAAATTTAGCGATGCACCAATTGCATCGCAAATAATTTAAATAAAATTAAATTTTATAAATTATAAATATTAAAAACAAATATTGCAATGCAACTCAGTGCATCGCAATGTTTTTAAAAAATTAAATATATTAAATAGCGATGCATTAGCGACGCAATAAACTAGAAAATTAGAAAAATTATTTTTAATTTAGCGATGCACCAATTGCATCACAAATAATTTAAATAAAATTAAATTTTATAAATTATAAATATTAGAAAAAAATATTGTGATGCAACTCAGTGCGTCGCAATGTTTTTAAAAGAATTAAGTATGTTAAATAGTGACGCATTAGCGACGCAATAAACCAAAAAATTAGAAAAATTATTTTTTAATTTAGCGACGTAATAACTGCATCGCAATTATTTTAAATAAAATTAATTTTTATAAAGTATAAATATGAGAAAAAATAATTGCGACGCAACACAGTGCGTCGCAATGTTTTTAAAAAATTAATTATGTTAAATAGCGACGCATTAGCGACGCAATAAATCAAAAAATTAGGAAAATTATTTTTTAATTTAGCGACGCACTTGTTGCGTCGTAATTATTATAAATAAAATTAATTTTTATATAATATAATTATCATATTAAAAAATTACGACGCAACCCTTTGCGTCGCAATGTTTTTAAAAAATTAATTATGTTAAATAGCGATCGATCCAAAATCGATCGTGGCCGATCAGAATCAGGGCTTGGATCGATCGCAACCATCGGATCATCGCCGATCGGACCGATCGCCATGGTCGAGATCGGTCGTGGCCGATCGGGATCACGGCTTGGATCGATCGCAACCGTCGGATTGTCGGCGATTGGACAGATCGCCACGGTCCGAGATCGGTCATGGCCGATCGGGATCAGGGCTTGGATCGATCGTAATCGTCGGATCGTCAGAGATCTCGGACCGATTGCAACGGTCCGGGATCGGTCATGGCCGATCGGGATCAAGGCTTGGATCGATCGCAACCTTCGGATCGTCGCCGATCGGACCGATCGCCACGGTCCAAGATTGGTCGTTGCCGATCGGGATCATGGCTTCGATCGATCGCAACCATCGGATCGTCGCCGATCTCGGACGGATTGCAACGGTCCGAGATCGGTCGTGGCCGATCGGGATCATGGCTTGGATCGATCGCAACCGTCAGATTGTCGCCTATCGGATTGATCGCAACGGTCCGAGATCGTTCATCGCCGACCGGGATCGATTAGGGCTTGGATCGATGGCAACTATCGGATCGACGCCGATCGATCCGATCGCCACGGTCCGAGATCGGTCGTGGATGATCGGGATCAGGGCTTGGATCGATCGCAACCGTCGGATCGTCACCGATCGGACCGATCACCACGGTCCGAGATCGGTCGTGGCCGATCGGGAGCAGGGCTTGGATCGATCGCAACCGTCGGATCATCAGCGATCTCGGACCGATCGAAATGGTCCGGGATCGGTCGTGGCCGATCGGATCAGGGCTTGGATCGATTGCAACCGTCGAATCGTCGCCGATCGGATCGATCGCCATGGTCCAAGATCGGTCGTGGCCGATTGGGATCACGGCTTCAATCGATCGTAACCGTCGGATCGTCGCCAATCTCGGATGGATTACAACGGTCCGAGATCGGTCGTGGCCATCGGGATCATGGCTTGGATCGATCGCAACCATCGGATCGATGCCTATTGGATCGATCGCGAGGTCCGAGATCGTTCATCGCCATCGGGATCGATCAGGGCTTGGATCGATGGCAACCATCGGATCGACACCGATCGGTGCGATTGCCACAGTCCGAGATCGGTCATGGACGATCGGGATCAGGGCTTGGATCGATCGCAACCATCGGATCATCGCCGATCAGACTGATCGCCACGGTCCGAGATCAGTCGTGGCCGATTGGGATCAGGGCTTGGATCGATCGCAACTGTCAGATCATCAGCGATCTCGAACCGATCGCAATGGTTCGGGATCGGTCGTGGCCGATTGGATCAGGGCTTGGATCGATCGCAATCGTCGGATCGTCGCTGATCGGATCGATCACAACGGTCCAGATCGTTCATCGCCGATCGGGATCGATCAGGGCTTGGATCGATGGCAACCGTCGAATCGACGCCGATCGATCCGATCGCCATGGTCCTAGGTCGGTCGTGGATGATCGTGATCAGGGCTTGGATTGATCACAATCGTCGAATCATCGCCGATCGGACCGATCGCCACGGTCCGAGATCGGTCATGGCTGATCAGGATCAGGGCTTGAATCGATCGCAATCGTTGGATCGTCGCCGATCGGATCGATCGCGACGGTCCGAGATCGTTCATCGCTGACCGAGATCTATCAGGGCTTGGATCGATGGCAACCGTCGGATCAACGCCGATCGGTCCAATCACCACGGTCCTAGATCGGTCGTGGACTATCGGGATCAGGGCTTGGATCGATCGCATCCGTCGAATCATCGCCGATCGGACCGATCGCCATGGTCCGAGATCGGTCATGGCTGATCGGGATCAGGGCTTGGATCGATCACAACCATCGGATCGTCAGTGATCTTGGACCGATCGCAACGGTCCGGGATCGATCATGGCTGATCGGGATCAGGGCTTGGATCGATCGCAACCGTCGGATCGTCAGCGATCTTAGACCGATCGCAACGGTCCGGGATCGGTCATGGTCGATCGGGATCAGGGCTTGGATCGATCGCAACCGTCGATCATCGCCGATTGGACCGATCGCCATGGTCTGAGATCGGTCGTGGCCGATCGGGATCACGGCTTTGATCGATCGCAACCGTCGATCGTCGTCGATCTCGGACAGATTGCAACGGTCCAGATCGATTGTGGCCGATCGGGATCACGGCTTGGATCGATCGCAACCATCGGATCATCGCCGACCGGGATCGATCATGGCTTGGATCGATTGCAACCGTCGGATCATCGCCGATCCGATCGATCGCAACGGTTCGAGATAGGTCGTCGCCGACCGGGATCGATCATGGCTTGGATCGATCGCAACTGCCGGATCGTCACCGACCGGGATCGATCATGGCTTGGATCGATCGCAACCATCGGATCATCGCCGATCCGATCGATCGCAACGGTCTGAGATAGTCATCGCCGACTGGGATCGATCATGGCTTGGATCGATCGCAACCGTCGGATCCTCGCCGACCGGGATCGATCATGATCGATCGGTCTTCGGATCGATCATGCTTGGATCGATCGCAACCGTCGGATCGTTTATAATTATTTAAAAAAAGTAATGAAAAAGTTAAAAAAATATTAAACAAATATTGCGACGTCATAGCGACGCATTTTTGAAGAAAAAAATAAACAAATATTGCGACGCAATGTATGCATCGCAATTATTTTTAGTAAATATAATTTTTATCAGTAATAATAAATAAAATATAATATTGCGACGCATTAGTTGCGTCGCAATATTTTTTCTATAAATATATGTAATGAAAAAGTATAAAAAAATTATTGCGATGCAATATGTGTGTCGCAATCATTATCATAAATTATAAATATTATCATTTATAAATATTAAAAAATTATTGCGATGCCGTAGGAATGCATTTTCGAATAAAAAAATAAATAAATATTGCGACGCAATGTATGCGTCGCAATTATTTTAGTAAATAATTTTATTAGTAATAATAAATAAAATAAATATAATATTGCGATGCATTCGTTGCGTCGCAATGTTTTTTCTATAAATAGATGTAACGAAAAGTAAAAAAAATATTGCGATGCAATTTGTGCGTCGCAATTATTATCATAAATTATAAATATTATCATTTATAAGTATTAAAAAATTATTGCGCCGTAGCGATGCATTTTCAAAGAAAAAATAAACAAATATTGCGATGCAATGTATGCGTCGCAATTATTTTTAGTAAATATAATTTTTATCAGTATTAATATATAAAAAATATAATATTGTGACGCATTAGTTGCATCGTAATATTTTTTCTATAAATATATTAATAAAAAGTTTAAAAAAATATTGCGATGCAATTTGTGCGTCGCAATTATTATCATAAATTATAAATATTATCATTTATAAATATTAAAAAATTATTACAATGCCGTAGCGATGCATTATCGAAGAAAATAATAAACAAATATTGCGACGCAACTAATGCATCGCAATAGTTTTTAGTAAATATATTTTTTATCAGTAATAATAAATAAAATAAATATAATATTGTGACGCATTCGTTGCGTCACAATGTTTTTTCTATAAATAGATGTAACGAAAAGTTAAAAAAAAATATTGCGACGCAATTTGTGCGTCGCAATTATTATCATAAATTACAATTTTTATCATTTATAAATATTAAAAAAATAAATAAAACATAAATTATTATTTTAATCATTTAAAAATATTAAAAAATATTGCGACGCATTGCGATTAGCGACGCATTAGCGATTGGCAATTTCTAGAAAATAAAAATAATTTTCCCGTCGAACATTGGCGCCAAGTTAGCGACGCATTAGCGACGCAATTAATTGTGTCGCTATTTTTTTCATAAAAATATAATAAGGCCAAATTAACGATGGATTAGCGATGCATTGTTGCGTCGCTAATACATAATAAAAAAAAAAAATTGCGACCGATTAGCGACGCAATATTTGCGTCGCTAATCACTTTATATAAGTAGGCTGGCCTTCTCTTCTTCTTCCCATCTTGACCTAGCCGCCGCCCTCCCCAAAACCTCTCCGGCTCCCACCACCGTTCGCTGCTCCGGCTCCCCCCCTCCGGTGCTCCGGCTCCCGGCGGTCTCCTCCAACTCCGGCGTCTCCTCTCGACCGAGGTAAGCCCCCCCACCCTCTTCCAAATTTTTTTTAAAAAAAAATTTCCTCCGGCCATGGCCGCTGCCGTGGCCGGTAGTGGCCTGGCCACGGTGGCCAAGCCACAGTAAAAAAAAAAAAATTTGGTAACAGGGGGGGTGGGGAAAACCCCCCCCCCCATTTTGTCTTCTCCGGCCACGGCCGCTGCCGTGGCTGGCAGTGGCCTGGCCACGGTGGCCAGGCCACAGTCAAAAAAAAAAAAATGGTAACAGGGGGGGAGGGGAAAACCCCCCCCCCCCCATTTTGTCTTCTCCGGCCATGGCCGTGGCCGCGGCCGGAGAAGCCGGCCACGGCCGCTGCCATGGCCGGCAGTGGCCTGGCCACGGTGGCCAGGCCACAGTAAAAAAAAAAAATTTTGGTAACAGGGGGGGTGGGGAAAACAACCCCCCCCATTTTGTCTTCTCCGGCCACGGCCGCTGCCGTGGTCGGCAGTGGCCTGGCCACGGTGGCCAGGCCACAGTTAAAAAAAAAAAATTTAACAGGGGGGTGGGGAAAACCCACCCCCCCCATTTTGTCTTCTCCGGCCACGGCCATGGCCGCTGCCGGAGAAGCCGGCCATGGCACCGGTGGTCAGGACAAAAAAAAAAAAAAAAACATGTCTGTTACGGGGGTGGGGAAAACCCCCCCTCCCCTTTTATCTTACATGGCCACGGCCGTGGCCTGGCCACGGTGGCCAGGCAAAAAAAAATATATATATATATATATATATGCAATTTTTTGTGCTTTTGTAGTTATTTACAATTTTTATGTCTTGATTATTTACATTCTGCTTCAAATTGAATGATGCATTAAATTATGTAATGCTTGAATGAAAGTCATGTTGTAGTTTTATTTAATTCTCAAGAACACATTAGTACTTTCAATGATTTATATTTTAGTCTTCACAAACAATTATATTCGACATAATAATCTTAAGAAGCCATTGACTATATATATATAGAACACTATGCCTCTATTTGTAGAATTGACAAGAATTTATGAATAACAAGCATAAGTTCGATTGTCTTCGGATTTTCATATTATTAATCACAGCACTATAACCTTTAGACCCGTTTGAGAATTTGTAAGATTTAGTCTTGCAAATTCTCAAATTGTCCTGGTGGACAGTTTGAGAATATTTTTTGCGATATGGTAGTCTGCTATTAATCATCTTTGGTTGAGATTGCGGTTTGTATTTGCTCATACGTTCTCCTAGTGTGGCATATATGCCACACATTTAGGAGAACATATGGGGAAATGCTGCTGAAATTTCAACGTAACCGATCGATGATTATCAATAGCAGACTACCATATCGCAAAATATATTCTTGAATGGGATAGGGCCTTACCTTTTAGACATGGAGTGAAGGTTTAATTAATTTAGGACACTTGAAAGCATGTGAAGTCTCATGATTGAACGAACCGCCTTGCGGCCCGACCCGAATTCAAGCCCTACCATTTGTGCCTCTGTCCTTGCTAGCACGCCAAGGATCGTAGCCGTGGCTCGCCCTTGCATGGTAGGGACCTTAGTTGCCTAAAAGAAAATTGGTTTAGTTATAAATGATTTAAATAGTTGTTATTAACCTTAGTTGTGTAAAAAAAATAATTTAGTTATATATTTAGTAATACTAATATAGTTTTATTTTGTGGTTTCCTTTAATGGTTTACCAGACTTTGTATAAGTCGGTCAAAAATGAGCGGGGCTCGCTCGTGGATGTATGCAAGGATAAAAGATGGCTTGCTTAATCCAGATTTTCTGAATGGATTGGAAGAATTTATCGCATTTGCATGTAGCCAACCTGACTGGATGGATGGCCCTAGGATTAGGTGCCCATGCAACTTCCACAGGTGTCAGAATAAAGCCTACAGAGATGTTGAAACTGTTAAGGTGCATTTGTGTAAGAAGGGGTTTGTTCCTGATTACTATGTTTGGTACTGTCATAGTGAACCAGAGGATATTCCAGCAGCTGTTATAGGCCAACAAGAGTCAATTCATGTAGATGAACCATTTGTGAATTTAAACACATATGAACAAATGGTGATGAATGCATCGGGTAATGAATTCAATCAGAATATATTTATGGAAGAACCAAATCCAGATGCATAGCAATTTTACGATATGTTGCGTGCTGCAAATCAAGAATTGTATCCTGGTTGTGAGGGTCATTCCCAGTTGTCTACAGCTGCTCGAATGTTGAATATTAAGGCAGAACATCGATTATCAGAAAAGGCGTTCAATTCTGTAGCTGGGTTAATCAAAGAAATTTTGCCAAATGACAATGTTGCAGCAGACAGTTTTTATGCAACAAAGAAGTTGTTGCATGGGCTTGGGCTCCCAGTAAATAAGATCGATTGTTGCTTGAACAATTGTATGATATTTTGGGGTGAAGACTCAGAGCTGAGATGGTGTAAGATTTGTGGGCAATCGAGGTATAAAAACAACGAAGGAGGAGCCAGTACAAGTAGGAGTAAAAGTGTGCCTTACAAGAGGATGCATTACTTTCCTCTTACCCACGCCTGCAGAGATTATACAGATCTGAGGCAACAGCTGCTGATATGAGATGGCATGCCGAACATGAATCTAAAGAGGATGAAATGCGGCATCCATCAGATTCAAAGGCTTGGAAGCATTTCAATGAAAATCATCCTGATTTCGCTGAAGATATAAGGAATGTGAGATTAGGTCTTTGTACCAATGGCTTCCAACCATTTGGTCAAGCGGGGCAACAATATTCATGTTGGCCTGTGATACTGACTGTATATAACCTTCCTCCATGGAAGTGCATGAAAGATACTGCAATGTTTTTAACCGTTTTGGTTTCAGGACCATCAAATCCAAAGGAAAAGATTGATGTCTTTCTGCAACCATTGGTGGCCGAATTGAAAATGTTGTGGGAAACAGGAGTCGTAGCCTACGACATTTCTATGAAACAGAATTTCATCATGAGAGCTGCTTTGATGTGGACAATAAGTGATTTCCCGGCATATGCAATGTTGTCTGGTTGGAGCACTGCTGGACGTCTGGCATGCCCTCATTGCATGTATGATTCGGATGCATTTACATTGCAGAAGAGTGGTAAGCAGTCATGGTTTGATAACCATAGTTCTTGCCCCCAAATCATCCTTACAGGCGTAACTTGATCGCCTTCCGGAAGAACAAAGCAGTCACAAAATTCGCCGAACCGGTTAGGTCCGGCACGGATATATTTGATACTATAGAGCATTTGGGGTTGATGTATGCATGGGAACCGGATGCAGATAGAATAAATGGCCGTATATGTAAAGAACATAACTGGAAGAAGCGAAGTATATTTTGGGATTTGCCTTATTGGAGCACAAATCTCATCCGGCACAACTTGGATGTTATGCATATCGAGAAAAATTTCTTTGATAACATATTTAACACGGTGCTAAACATCCCGGGAAAAACAAAAGATACTGCAAAGTCAAGAGAAGAACTTAATCAGTACTGCAGAAGAGGTGATTTGAGAAGGAGTGCCGACGGGACCTATCCTAAAGCCTGTTACACTCTTGACAGAAATTCACGAGAAGTTTTATGTAACTGGCTTAGAGGGTTAAAATTTCCAGATGGTTATGCCTCAAATATCGGTAGGTGTGTGGACATGCATAAGCTCAAGTTGTTCGGCATGAAGAGTCACGACTGCCATGTTTTCATGCAACGGTTATTACCTGTAGCTTTTCGTGAGTTGCTTCCGCAACATGTCTGGAAGGTAATTACGGAGCTCAGCTTGTTCTTCAAGGAGTTATCTGCCGCAGTCATTACTTCTGCATCCATGGCAAGGCTTGAGGAGGAAATTCTAATTATTTTATGCAAGCTTGAGCGAATATTTCCTCCAGTTTTTTTGACTCAATGGAGCATTTACCGGTTCACTTGCCATACGAAGCGAGCATAGCTGGTCCCATGCAGTATCGCTGGATGTATCCTTTCGAGAGGTAAATATATACATCATTAAGATATGTTGACATTTCAAATATTATTTCATTGCAAGAAAATTGGTTAATTTTTTGTTTCAACTTTACATATAGGTATCTTAAGAAGTTAAAAAATAATGTGCGTAATAAGGCAAGGGTTGAAGGTTCTATATGCAATGCACACTTGGTCGAAGAAGTTTCAGCTTTTGCCTCGCATTACTTCGAGGGTCAGTCCACACGAGGAGCCAAATCTTGGTCGTAACGATGACGTATGTGTGGACGAAGGAGAACCTAATGACGGTAGAATATCAATTTTTAAAGGTATCGGCCGTTCATTTGGTGGGCAGAAGTCAAGAAATCTTAGCGATATGGAGTATAATGCAGCACATTATTACATCCTAATGAACTGTAGAGAAGTCGATCCATATATTGAGTAAGTGTATACTTCAATGCTTAATTGAAATTTTAATTTAAATTACAATATACCATAATATTTAATTGCTAACATCAGTTTTCATCCTTTTCATCCCATAAGGATGTTTTGTGATAAACAACGACAGATGAATCCCGACATCAGTCAAGTTGCAATTGGGCAGAAATTAGAAACGGAGTTTGCTTACTGGTTTTATGAATTTGTGAGTAGTATCACTCAATCAATTTCAATAATGGCTTTTATTTTTTGAATTGGATGTGAATAGCTTATTAATTTATAGGTAAACGGTCCATGGTCCACAACGGACAATATTTTCATTAAATGTCTATCGCAATGGCCATTGAAGACCGTAACAACCTCTACTGGCTATTTTGTAAATGGGTACAAATTTCAGATTGAACGATTAGCAGCTTCAAGAGGCACGCAGAACTGGGGCGTGTGTGTTAAAGGAGAAAGTGTTGGAGCAAATATGCAGGATTATTATGGAAAGTTAGTAGAGGTGGTTGAAGTTGAATATCCCGGTTGGCCTATGAAACGAACCATATTGTTTCGTTGTGATTGGTTCGATCCGATAGTTCCTGTGGGCAAAAGGGTTCATAACGACTACAATTTGGTTGAAGTGAACCATCGACGAAGATTGCAGAAATATGACCCATTCATCCTTGCATCCCAAGCTCAGCAAGTCTTTTACTGCGGATATCCAAGTTTGCGCAATGACAAGCGAGATTGGTGGGCCGTTTCTAAAATCGTCCCACGTTCAACAATCGTATTAGAGGAGAGTTCATCAAGTCAATCAGCCGAGTGCCCTGCATTTCAAGAGGATGAGATGGAAATGCATGCAATTGAGGACGACACAAGGGATCCTGAAACATCACTTAGAGATCCAAATGGTGATGTCCAAGAAATTGCGGATGCAAATGTTCGGTTTCCTTCCGATGATAATGAAACTGAATCGCAGTCCGATACGGCATCGGATGTTGAACCAACATTTCACGAAACAAATGACACCGATTAAACATAGAGGTTTTTTAAAATTTAACTTTTTTTTATAAGTGTTAAATTTTTACATAGTCAATCATTAATCATAATTTAATTGTATGAATCTTTAGTATTTTCAGTATGACGGGCAGAGGTAGATCTACCGACGACAGACGGAGTGAGCAGGGACGTAGCCCTGCTGCATCAGATCACATCAGCGTCGGAGATGGAGAGTTTGGATCTCCAGCAGTCGCACAGCCTTCGATCTCTCCAGCAGTATTACCATCCAGCCGATCGGCACATACCTCCGAGAGTTCTTCCACCATCGGCCGCACCATACTTCAACTTGATGCTCAGGGGCTGTAAGTATATACTAATTAAAAATATATGTTTATGTTTTTAAGTCAATTACTTATAAACATGCATTTTTTTAACAGATTTATTGAGCAGCATTATGTATCCAGCCACATCAGCGTCGTATTTCAGAGGCGTGCAGATCCCAGTGGCTACGATTGGCGCCACGTATCTCCAGCCACGAGGGAGTTTTATTTTTCTGAGTTTCAGGTAAACTTATTAAATACAATTTATCACTGATATAAAATTTCTTAATCTTAATAAATTCAGAAACTAACTGTTTATTTTAATGCAGAAAAAGTTTACGTGGGATCCTGCCAGCCATGATGCCATTAGGGCAGCATGGGAGGCTCTGACGGGACGCGATACTCCGACATGCTTCATCGTTGGAGGTCATCGGGTCAGCATCCTGCACACGTGCCAGAGGGTATTTGGCACGAGTGGCAGCAGGCCTGGCAGTCCGATGGCTGGCGCAGGAGGTCCGCATCAGCCAGCACGAACCGCCGATCTGAGAAGGGCGGTCCTGGCACGGGTCTCTCCGCCATACTTCGGGCTCCATTTCGATTCAGGAGCACAGACGGCGTATGGTAAGAAAACATAAATATTTTAATTACTATTTTAGTTATTTATAAATATTTGTATTAATATCAATTTTTTTATTGTTATAGTCTGAGCAGGAGGGTGGAGATCTTGGTGGGTTTCGCCTATTCAGGGCGACACACACCAGGAGGGACGGTTCCTGGGTCGACACGCGATCACGGGAGGTTGCGGTAAGAAATTAGATTTATGTAGTATCTGTTTAATTTCTAAAATTTTATTTCGAGAAATTTATTAACTCATTTATTGTTGATTTCATAATTTAAAGACACGAGTCGAGGAGCTTCGCTCCCAGGCATCGCAGGTCGACTCTACTGATGGGGAAACGCCCGTCGAACTCTCAGCAGAGGAGAGTCGGCGTGTGTTTTTGGCTGTTGGTGCCCAGCCGCGAGATCGCAGGGTCTATGGTCTGGGCACTAGAGCTTCTACATATTTTCCCCATCAGGCCTCCAGCTCGCGAGTTTCTGGTGATATTCCTCCCGAGCGTTTAGACGACCTTCGGAGATCTATTGCAGAGGAGGTTCGGCAGGAGGTCGAGCAGGATTTCGAGGATCGTATGCGAGGCTGGGATCAGGAGATTTCAAACATGCGAGATGAGATGCATCATTTGCGGGATATGGTTAGCCGCTTGTCGCAGAGTCTCCAGCCTCCACAGCCTCCACGTGATCGCTCAGATTCTTGATATATATTTTTTCTTTTTATATGTTGTACATGAAAACTTCAAAATTTTAATCTATTATTTATTTTTGTAAATTGAATGATTATTGTTTGGATCAATATGAGTGAAGAATGTTTCGATCAATATTTAAATGTAACGAAATTGTATTAACCGTTTTAATTTTTAAATTTTTATTTTTTTTAAAAAAAATATTTATTTAGCGATGCATTAGCGACTGCAATTGCATCGCTAATATTTTTAAAATATTATTATTAAATATTATGATGCAATGATCTGGCGTCGCAATATTTTAAAAAAAATTAATTAGCGATGCATTAGCGACTCAAATTGCATCGCTAATATTTTCATAATATTACTATTAAATATTGCGACGCAACGATCTGGCGTCGCAATATTTTAAAAAAATTTAATTAGCGACGCATTAGCGACTAAAATTGCGTCGCTAATATATCTAAAATATTATTAATAAATATTACGATGCAGTAACCTGGCGTCGCAATATTTTAAAAAAATTTTATTAGCGACGCATTAGCGACTAATATTGCGTCGCTATTATATTTAAAATATTATTATTAAATATTATGACGTAGCTAAATGCGTCGCAATATTGTGACGCAATTGAATGCGTCGCAATATTTAATATTAATATTTAAAATATTAAAATTTAGTTTTAAATTTAGCGACGCATTTTGCTGCGTTGCAATATTGCGACGCATCTCTGCTTCGCAGAGAGTTGCTGTTTTGCGACGCAATTGCGACAAATTATGGTTGCGACGAGATACTCAGTGACGCAGTCATTCCGTCGCTAATGCGTCGCAATAGCATGTTTAGCGATGCATTAGCGACGCATTTGGGCGTCGCAATATTTTTTTTTTCTTGTAGTGTTGGATGGCAGTTACTTTTGCTTCCCATGATATTGGAAGAGACCTAAGAATTTTACGAATCAAATCAGAATTAGTATAGGTTTTACCAAGACTTTTTAGATCATTTATAATATCAGTAAATCTAGTGTACATGCATGTGATAGTTTCATTTTGTTCCATGCTAAACAATTCATATTTGTGCACTAGAATATTGATTTTTGATTCTTTTACTTGATTAGTACCCTCATGGATAACTTCTAATCTATCCCAAATTTCTTTTGTGGAAATACATGTAGAAATTCTATTGAATTCATTAGCATCTAAAGCACAATATAAAATATTCATGGCTTTTGCATTGAGCTGAGCCATTTTTCTATCGTTCTCATTCCAATCCCTTTCAGGTTTAGGAACTATTGAACCATCTACTAAGTGTGTGGGTGTGCTAGGTCCATTAGTGATTACACTTCATAGTTCATAATCTAAGGCTTGAATAAAAATTCTCATTCTAGCTTTCCAATATCCATAATTTGTGCCATTAAATAAAGGAGGTCTATTTGTGGATTGACCTTCAGCAAATGAAGATCCAGCTTGAGCTGTCATTTGGATCTTTAACTCTTGATTGTTGGATCAAACTGAGAATGAGCACAAGCTCTGATACCAATTGTTGGCCCAGATGGCAACCCAAGAGGGGGCGGTGAATTGGTTCTTAAAAATTTTAACACTTTAAAACTAAGTGCTTTGATATGAAAGTGCTTGAGTGCAATGTATAGATAAATGCTAAGCACAAATAAATGAGATAGAGAAAGAGAGACAAAGCACGACAAACACAAAGATTTTATAGTGGTTCGGTGTATCCAACACCTACGTACACTCCCAAGCAGCACTTGGGTCCACACTATAATCCACTTGATTACAGCCGAGTTGTGTTACAAGCTCACAACCCAAACTTGTTGTTTTCCCGGGGTCACAACGAATCAAGTTGGTTTTTTCAGGCTCACCAGCACAAAACCCAATCACAAGCTATCCTTAGCTTATACCGAGGTATACTACCTCTACTAATTCAATCCCCTGATTGAATTAGCCAACAACAATGAAAAATAGAGTTTTGAATACACAATAGCTCCTCAAATGAGCAAATATGTAATTGAATAAACAAAGGTAAGAAAAGCCTGTTTGAAGCAATTTTGATTTGAGTTTTTCTTCTTTTCTTCTTTTCTTCTTCTCCTTTGAAAGATTGAATCAGGCCTCAGCTCAGATTCTTCACAGCAATCGCAGTTGAGAAGTTGAAGAAATTTGGGGCTTTTTAAACTTTGCAAATCCTCCGATTTTGAACTTTGGATACTTTTGATTTCTCTTTGGACTCTCTTGGATTGATGGATTTGAGCTCTGAGTCTTTCTCTTTGATTTCTCTCTCAAGATTTTTGGACTTTTCACAAAATATTTCTCTTTTTCCATTCTATTCTTCTATCTTTTTCAAACGGTTGGTTTTTCCTTTTTATAGATCTCTTAATCCAAGGTTTTGATGGAAAACTAGCCATTGTGAGATGCTTGGATGTTTCTACATATAAAGAAAAATAGCCATTAGAGATTAGGTAGAAAAAATCTTACAGTTGAAGTCCGTTCTGACATTTGAAAAATCCGTTCCTGACAGGTTGGAGTCGGCTCCAACTTTTCAGGTGTCGGCTCTAAATCGGGGTGTCCAAAAATAGTAATAAGAAGTTTGTTGAGGAGTCGGCTCCAAAAAAGTTAAGTGTCGGCTCGACGCTTTCGTGAGTCGGCTCCAGAATCCAAGGGTATCGGCTCCAATAATGTCCACAAAAACACGTTCTCTGTATCTCAGGTTGGAGTCAGCTCCGAAACTGTAGGTGTCGGCTCCCGAATTTTCAGGTGTTAGCTCCCGATCTCTAGGTGTCGGCTCCGAAACTGATGCAGAAAATACTTCTCTGTATCTCAGGTTGGAGTCGGCTCCGAAACTGTAGGTGTCGACTCCGGACCATGCCAAAATTTCAGAAATATTCTGATACGCCCTGGGGTCGGCTCCTGACTGTTTGGGTGTTGACTCTAAGTTCTGAACTTTCACAATTTCTTTTAAATTTTGATTCAAAACTTATTTCCTTATACCTTTTGATTGATTAAACATTTTTAATCCCTGAAACACTTATTAAATTTGTTAGAAACATAGTGAATATACTCATGTCTTTTGTTAATCATCAAAATCAATAATTGGGTCAACACATAGCTTTCCCTATGAATAAGTTTTTGCTAGGAAAATCAATAGATACCCACAGTTCCTTTGTGTTAGAGACTTCATCCTTGTTCCAAATACATTCCCCTCCAATAAATATAACCAATTTCAATTGAAATATTTGGAGAAGTTATCTTTCCAAATTATTCCTTAAAATTAGGTTCCTCGAACAAAGCAGTCGGGGTTTTATTGTATGAAGGCAAAATTTGCACTCTCTGTGCTTTTGATCTTACCATGCATAATGTGATCATCTAATTTTATAAATCTTATGGTGTCTGCATCTTACTCAATTCAAAATGTTTGCAATATAATGATATATTTTATGGAGTACTCTTGTTTTCCTTATGACTAGAGATGATTCATTATCAGTTTTTTTATTTTTTATTTTTTGGTTCATTGCATTTGATTTCTGAGTATCACTTTGCTTTTTACATGTTTAGAGAGTTCATGTTTGTTCTAAATATTATTATTTGTTTTCTTCAGCTTTGTTTTTTTAAACAATATGGTGCTTCTGTAACTAAATCAGACTACACCACATTGAGACAGGGTTTTATTATGGTATGCAATCTGTTGCCAGAGTACTTTTCTTTGCTGTTCTTATCATGTCATCTAAGAATCATATTAGTTTATATGTTACCCTACAAACCCTATAGACACATTGTAGGAGAAACCCAAAATTTAATTTTCACAAGTATATGGTGCGGGTCCTTCAGGCAGATTTCATTAAAGTTGTTGGCATAAGGTAATTCAATCTTAATGTTTAGATCACTCATTCGATTTGTAGGCTAGCTTTTATGGATCATAATTTGGAATTGGCCCTGTCCTCTGATCCTGTTCCTTATTGAAGATCATATGACATTTTGTGTGATTATCCCTGCTTATTCTCTGATCCTTATCCATTAAAATTTTTCTTTCTTTCAGTTGGTATCTTTGGATCTTAGTGATCATCTTCTTGTTGGTGAATGTTAGTGGTAAGCTCAACTCCTATACCCTTGGGAACATTATCAATGCCACAGTTCATTTTTTCACCTTGATGAAATTGTTACAACTCATAAATAATTGTTTTTGTTCAATTTTTTAAATTTCAGAATGTTGTCAAATGTAATTCTTATAAAAAATGTTGGTAAAAGAAGATGCCTACTATTTTTCTCTTTTTTTTATGCATCACCTTTCTGAGACTCTCATTGGATGCAACTAAAAGATTAATATGGGCACATAGTTCTTACAGTTTGACCGATCAACTTTGCTAAAACCATCATTTGACCTTCTATTTAACTATCCAAATGAAATTAAATAATTAGTCAGTCTAATTTTAGCTAGATTTTCCCATATAAGATGGTTTGGATTTATTTTAAATGTTGGTAATGGGCCTCAGAAGTTGTTCATATAAAATTTACAAAATGGATTATTATTTTCTGAATTAAGTTTGTATATCCAGTAGGACGGTCAAGACCCTTAAAGTGTTTTATACAATAAGTTTGAGAGGAATAGCTATCATCAAGGCTTTAACTCGTGCATGATGCGAGATATTGCAATTACATTTGCAATTATGGAAAATTATGGAACTTGTAAACCATTATGAAAATTTCTAATTTCACATGAGTGTTTGTCTGTCATATCATATCATATGGTTTCATGCCATTTTTATTTTGTCATGCAGGTTGGCATGCATATTTTTGGCTGGTATTGATTCCTTTGATTGTAAGTATGCTTATCTTAATTAAAGCATATAAGTTGCATTTCCAGTGATCATCTAATATAGCATTATGCATTGTGAGAGCTATTCATTGGGGCTGCTTATTTTTGAAAAATCCAAGCTCTCTCCTTGAACCTCGGTTTGATCAGCCTATAAAATGGACTTGAAGAGAATAAATTATTGTTGTGTTGAAGAAAGATAGATGTGCTAAAAAACATTGCAAACATGATGCCCTCCTTTTTATAATTTTTCCAGGTGGCTGGTCATGAATTACTTGAACATCGCCACCAGATTACTTTTGATGTGCATAGTAATGTTCTTATAAAAAGAAATTAAATCATGTTGGGAGGTTTTGTTTATTTACCCACTGGAATATTTTACCAAAAATAAATCATTGAGTCATATATATATATATATATATATATATATATATATGTGTGTGTGTGTGTGTGTGTGTGTGTGTTCTATTGATGCGTGTCGTAGCGCAACGATTTAAACACCTTAATTTCACTATTAGGATAGCGAGAGTAAGGGATCGATTCCACAGGGACTTTAGCGATTATCTTGAAATATTTTTATAAATTTAACTAAATAGATAACTAAGTAGATAATTAATAGTGCAAAATAATAAGATATGGTTTATCTTATTAGAGCACGGCTCGTACCTATAGATCACGGCCGTCTCTTTTAAGAATAAATCAGTCTAAATTATTTTTACTTAAATAAATTTAATAACAATTTAACATGAATAGAAATTTTATTTCAATAACATCCAAGAGTGCATATTAAAATCTAAAATAGAAGAGTTTTAATTTCTAATATGAAGAAGGCAATAAAATAGCAATAAAATAAACCCGCGATCCAGAGCTTCTGGGAACAGCCGGACGTGAACAGCCGATCTCCACAAACCACAGACGGCCTCAGCACGGATGGCCTCCTTCTCCACGGCACGAACAGAGGCAATTCTCCTTGGAACAGAGCAACTCCACGGACGCGAACCCACGGATGACTGCTTCACGAACCACGGATTCCTCTCTGGATTCTCGGACGGCTCTAATGGCTGCTCTCCCTACTATTTGTAGAGGCCCCGGACGCGGCCTTGACGCGGCGAGGAGTCTGTTTCAAAACAGAGAACGCAGCGGAAGCAAGGAAAATAACAAGAGAAATCTAGATAAATAACTAATAAAATTCAAATTCCTTCTAAAGAAATTTAATTCTCTCAATTTGATAACTTCCAATCTAATCTATTCCTTAATTGGTGGAAGAAACGGTTAGAAATTGAATGAAGAAGAATCGGTGGAAACAGAGAACCTGGCTGAGGAAACGATGAAGTCGGCACTTAGTTTGTCGACTTCACTTTAAAATCCGTGCTAAAACAGATAAATCAATGAAAAATCAATTTCGAGCTCATCTTAAATCCGATTTGAGTGCCGTTTGCATCGTTAAATCCCTAAAATTGAGCTCTTTAAGTTGATAAGATTTTATCTAAAATATTATATAAAATATTAAATATTAAATAATAATAGGTACGTTAAATTATTAATTAATAGGTTTAATGATAATTATTTATGCGTTTATCACTGTTTTCTCAAGGATATGTTTAATTTCTCTATTTGATATTTCAACTTGGCCACTAGTTTGGGGATGATAAGGTGTAGCTACCTTATGAGTAATTCCATATTTGTTCATTAATCCTTCAAAGTGTCTATTCATGAAATGTGTACCCCCATCACTAATTATAGCCCTTGGGCATCCAAAACGACTAAGGATATTATGCTGAATAAACTTGATTACAACTTTATGATCATTGGTTCGAGTTGCCATGGCTTCAATCCATTTTGACACATAATCAACTGCCACTAGAATGTATTCAAATCCAAAAGAGGAAGGAAATGGGCCCATAAAATCAATACCCCATACATCAAAAATTTCTACAACCAAGATAGGGTTTAGGGGCATCATGTCTTTTCGAGATATATTTCCTGTTTGTTGACATTGGAGACAATTACGGCTAAATTCATGTGCATCTTTAAAAGAGTTGGCCAATAAAACCCACTTTGCAGTACCTTTGCTGTAGTTTTTTTCCACTAAAATGTCCTCCACAGGCAAGAGAATGACAGAAGTTAAGTATGCTTTTGAATTCACTCTCTGGGACACATCGCCTAATCACCTGATCCGAGCAGTACTTAAATAATTCAGGGTCTTCCCAAAAGTAATATTTGATTTGTGAGAAAAATCTATCTTTTTCTTGTTTTGTCCAGTGGGAAGGTACTTTTCCTGTTGCCAAATAATTCACAATGTGGGCAAACCAGGGAAGACTGCTATGGGAAATGGAAAATAATTGCTCATCAGGGAACCTATCTCTGATTATTTCTTTATTGTATTCCACTGAGATCCTAGAGATATGATCTGCTACCATATTTTCAGAACCCTTCTTATCTAAGATTTTTAGATAAAATTCTTGTAGTAGAAGGATCCATCTAATTAGTCTGGGTTTTGTGTCCTTTTTTGATATAAGATGCCTCAACGCTGCATGATCTGAATAAACTAAAACTTTAGACCCTAATAGATATGATCTAAACTTTTCTAGGGCAAACACAACTGCTAGTAATTCTTTTTTAGTGGTAGTATAGTTCATTTGTGCATCTGAAAGAGTTTTGCTAACATAATAAATTACATGGGGTTCTCGATTGAGTTACTGTCCTAGAACTGCCCCTACAGCATAATTAGAAGCATCATACATGATTTCGAAAGGTATGGTCCAATCTGGGGGCTTGATAATGGGTGCAGTGGTCAAAGCAGTTCAAAAAATGTTATAGGCTGTTAGACAATCTTTATCAAAATTAAAAGAACTATCCTTGGTCAACAGATTACACAATGATCGAGAAATTTTACTGAAATCTTTGATGAAACGTCTATAAAAACCAGCATGACCAAGGAAAGATCGTACTTATTTAACTGAGGTTGGGGGTGGTAGATTTGATATCAATTCAACCTTGGCTTTATCAACCTCAATACCTCTCTCTGAAACAATGTGTCCAAGCACAATTCCCTCACGAACCATAAAATGGCTCTTCTCCCAACTTAGGATTAAATTCATTTCCATACATCGTTTTAGTACCTTAGTCAAGTTCTCGAGGCAGCTATCAAATGATGCACCAAAGACTGAAAAATCATCCATAAATACTTCCACAAATTGATCAATCATATCAGAAAATATGGCCATCATACATCGTTGAAACGTGGTTGGTGCATTACAAAGACCAAACGACATACGTCTAAAGGCAAATGTTCCAAAGGGACAAGTGAATGTGGTCTTTTCTTGATCTGCAGGAAATACTGGGACTTGATTGTATCCTGAATATCCATCTAAGAAACAAAAGAAACTTTGTCCCGCTAGCCGTTCTAGAATTTGATCGATAAAAGGCAAAGGAAAGTGGTCTTTCCTAGTCACGGCATTTAACTTTCGATAATCTATACACACTCTCTAACTAGTTGATGTGCGAGTAGGAATTGATTCGCCCTTTTCATTTTTAATCACGGTAATACCCAATTTTTTAGGTACTACTTGGATTGGACTGACCCATTGGTTATCTGAAATTGGATAAATGATACCAGCATCAAGCCATTTTACTACTTCCTTCTTAACAACATCCCTCATGTTTGGATTTAGCCTTCGTTGCATGTCTCTATGTGGTTTGGCTTCAATTTCACTATGAATATGGTGCATGCAAATAGAAGGGTCAATTCCCTTAATATCAGCTATTGTCCATCCAATTGCCTCTTTATGTTCTTTAAGTACATCTACCAATTTATCTTCTTGCTCAGAGGTTAGGGTAGATGCAATGATTACTGGAAGGGTATCATTGGATCCAAGGAATGAATATTTTAAGTCATCTGGAAGAGGTTTCAACTCTAGTTGGGGTGGTTTTTCCAAGGATGGTATTAAAGGACTTGGTTTAGTTGGAAGTGATTCATATTTTATAGTCCAAGGCGGGATGGTGTCAATCTTAGGTGGTTCTAATAACATGTTTATCTCTTTGGTATACTCATCAACATCAAAGTCATCTATTCCAAAATGTGTAAGACATGTTTGTAAAGGATCCGAATCAATCAAACTTTGGAATTTCTTATCTACTACTTCTTCTATCATATTTACTTCATTTAAATCATACATAGGTGGTCCTTGGGAAGCATTAAAAATATTTAATCTCATCTTTTTGTTTCCAAAAGATACATCCATCACACCTGTTCTACAATTTATGCATGCATTAGCAGTAGCTAGAAAAGGTCTTCCAAGGATGATGGGAATTTGGTTAGGATTACTACTAGATTCCATATCCAACACAAGGAAATCAACAGGAAAATAGAATTCATCCACCTTTACTAATACATCTTCCAATATTCCATGAGGTTCTTTGACTGATCTATCTGCCAATTGTAGTGTTATTGTAGTGGGTTTCAACTCTCCAAATCCGAATAATTCATATACTGAACTTGGGAGAAGGTTTACACTCGCACCCAAATCTAATAATGCTTTCTTAATTGTGAAGTTTCCTATGACACATGATATAATCGGGGTACCAGGATCTTTTAGTTTGGGTGGGGTTATTGCTGAACAACTGAGCTGACTTGCTTAGTCAAATGTATCTTTTTTGGAATTTGTATCTTGGCTTTCCATTTTTGTGTGCATAAATCCTTCAAAAATTTGGCATAAGCTGAAACTTGTTTGATAGCATCGAGAAGAGGTAAGTTTATTTGCACTTGCTTAAATAACTCAAGCATCTCATTCATTTTTATATTCTTCTTATCTGAAGGCAAAGGAGATTCTAAAGCACTAGGGAATGGGGCTTTAGGTATGATTGCTTGATCATTGAATTCCTTTTCTTTTTCATTTCTTCTCTCTTCTGGTTTAGCCACTTCTAATTTCTGGGATGGTTCAGGTGGGTTCAATGTTTTTCCACTTCTGAGAGTCATGACTGATTTAGCATGTTCTGGGAATTTATCATGACTATTGGAACTCTCAGCCATGAATTGTCCTTTCGGGTTATCGATAGGCTGACTAGGTAACTTACCCTCCTCCCTTCTACTAAATGCTGTGGCTAATTGACCTATCTGAGTTTCTAGTTTTGCAATAGATTGTGTGTGTGAGTGAAGAATTTGAGTATTCATTTCTAGCCCTTTCAATGCTTGTAACACTTTGTCTTCAAAAGTAGGCTGATTATTCGGTGGAGGTTGTGGGATGTTTGGATATTGTGAATATGGCATGTTTCTAAAATTGGTTTCTTGGTAATTAGGTTTGATCGATGAATTGACTACAGGTTGAGGTTTCCAAGAAAAATTTGGATGATTTCTCCAGCCAGGATTATAAGTATTTGAAAATGGATCATTTCCGGTTCTAGGAGCTAATCGGGTTTGGGCTTGGTGGGCTTGCTCTTGAACAAGTTCAGGAAATTGGTATGCAGCTGGACATTCACCTATAGAATGGGTTGGACTCGAACAAATTATGCAAACCTCATGTAATTGAGTAGATGGAGAAGAGACGTTTCCAACTTGTAGAATCCGATCAAGTTTATGGGATAATTCATCTACTTTAGTATAGATATCTGTAGAATGACCTATTTCATATATTCCACCTCTTTTAGGTTCTACGGGAGGGTCTCGACGAGTAACTGACATATGATGTAATGAATTCTCACTCAATGTCTCAAAGAGTTGCCAAGCCTCATGTTCATTTTTTAACATAAATGTCCCACCACATGAAGCATCAACCATTTGCCTATGCTTTTCTGATAATCCATCATAAAAGCACTGAACCAGTTGCCATTTGGGTATAGCATGATGTGGACATTTTCTAATCAGTTCTTTGAATCTTTTCCATGTCTCATGGAACATTTCTCCATCTGTATGGGAAAAACTTGTGATAGCTTTTCTAATTTGATTCATTTTTCCTATAGAAAAATATTTCTTAAGAAATTCTCTCTGAAGATGATCCCAAGTTGAAATTATAATAGTGTCCAATGAATTTAACCAATATTTGGCTTTATCTTTTAGGGAAAAAGGGAATAGCTTAAGCCTAAGTGCATCATCAGAGAAATTTTGAATTTTGACAGTTGAGCAAATTTCCAAGAATTCATCTAAGTGTTTGTAGGGATCCTCATTTGTAAGTCCATAAAAAGATGGTAACATTTGGATTACACTTGACTTAATTTCATATTGGGCAGCCTCTACTGGAGGCACTTGAATGCAGGGAGAGTAGGTATACCTTGAAGGAGTGAAATACTCTTACAACTGTCGTGGTTGATTATTTTCGTTATTAGGATCCATAATTCTGAGTCTGTTTGCTCTAATAGTTCTTTCTATCTTGGGATCTAAGGGTATAAGGTTGGGCTGCAACGATCGGCGACCGAGCATACACCCTACCAATGCCTCTAAAGCAAATAGTTTTATTTATTTATTTATTTATTATTTTTGTAATTAAGTTTCTAATTTCCTAATAAATTATGAGATGTCAATGAAAAAATTTTAAGTTTTGCAGAAAATAAATTCACCTAAGTCAATCTATAGCATAGAAAATAAAATAATTATTTAGTTTATATATTTTATTTTTATTTTTATAATTTTTTTTGTTTTCTTAAATTAATTATATTTTATGGAAGATGTCTTAGGGTTTTATTTTAGGTTTTTTTTAGGTAAGTTAATTAAAAGGAAAATTTGATTAGGTTAAAATTGGATTTGTGGCAAAAAGGAAAGTAATAATTTTTTTTATGTTTTTTTGTTAAAAAGAAAATATGTAATTCTAACAATTAAGGAAATAAAATAAAGCAGCAATAACTATTCAAAAATTAAGAGAAAATTAATCACTTAAGTCCCCGGCAACGGCGCCAAAAATCTGATGCGTGTCGTAGCGCAATGATTTAAACACCTTAATTTCACTATTAGGATAGCGAGAGTAAGGGATCGATTCCACAGGGACTTTAGCGATTATCTTGAAATATTTTTATAAATTTAACTAAATAGATAACTAAGTAGATAATTAATAGTGCAAAATAATAAGATATGGTTTATCTTATTAGAGCACGGCTCGTACCTGTAGATCACGGCCCGTCTCTTTTAAGAATAAATCAGTCTAAATTATTTTTACTTAAATAGAATTTAATAATAATTTAACATGAATAGAAATTTTATTTCAATAACATCCAAGAGTGCATATTAAAATCTAAAATAGAAGAGTTTTAATTTCTAATATGAAGAAGGCAATAAAATAGCAATAAAATAAATCCGTGATCCAGAGCTCCTGGAACAGCCGGATGTGAACAGTCGATCTCCACAAACCACGGACGGCCTCCTCCTCCACGGCACGGCTGCAGCACGGATGGCCTCCTTCTCCACGGCACGAACAGAGGCAATTCTCCACGGCACAAACAGAGGCAATTCTCCTTGGAACAGAGCAACTCCACGGACGTGGAACCCACGGATGACTGCTTCACGAACCACGGATTCCTCTCTGGATTCCTCGGACGGCTCTAATGGCTGCTCTCCCTGCTATTTGTAGAGGCCTCGGACGCGGCCTTGACGTGGCGAGGAGTCTGTTTCAAAATAGAGAACGCAGCGGAAGCAAGGAAAATAACAAGAGAAATCTAGATAAATAACCAATAAAATTCAAATTCCTTCTAAAGAAATTTAATTCTCTCAATTTGATAACTTCCAATGTAATCTATTCCTTAATTGGTGTAGGAAACGGTTAGAAATTGAATGGAGAAGAATAGGTGGAAACAGAGAACTGGGAGAAAACGATTAAGTCGGCACTTGGTTGCCGACTTTACTTTAAAATCTGTGCTAAAATAGATAAATCAATGAAAAATCAATTTCGAGCTCATCTTAAATCCGATTTGAGTGTCGTTTGCGTCGTTAAATCCCTAAAATTGAGCTCTTTAAGTTGATAAGATTTTATCTAAAATATTATATAAAATATTAAAATATTAAATAATAATAGGTACATTAAATTATTAATTAATAGGTTTAATGATAATTATTTATGCGTTTATCACTAGGCTTAACTTATATTGGGCTGGATGTGGGTTCAAAGATTGAGATTAAATCTTAGTCCATGGAAGTTTTTGTTGAGTCTGAGCTTGGCCCATTCGGCGTGTATTTAAAGTCTGCTTTTCTTCCAAAAAAGTACCATACGACTGCTTAGCATGGAATCCAAATAAAAGGGGCTATTGAGGATTCAAACCCAGGATTAAGGGGTTTGAGGGTAAGCATATTACCACTGCACCAATTTGATCATTGGCAATAAAAGGTAAAAGCCTAGGATATTTCTCCAGCGACGTTGATTTCATTGCTGTTCATCAAGGATTAAACCCTAACAATATGTGGGCATGTCATATCATTAATGCACATGTTCACACTTATCTTGATGACAGATTCTGTTCTTCATCACTTTTATTTCTCTAGAGTTGTATCTTTTCAATTCATATCTCTCTACATCCACACTATAGGATGTTTGCCTTTCTTGATTAGATTCTTTGATGCTCTACATTCCAATCCATAAAAATTATTTGCCATCTTCCCTTCCTATAGATTCCCTTTGTTTTCCAACTCTCCATCAATAAACCCTTAATTAGTTCATTTATTGTGCTTCCAATGGTTATGATGCACATCTGCTACAACATCACGTCTGATGCTCATCTGTTTGGACTCTTCATTTTCTAATGTTCCTTTCCATGCTCATTTAATGCTTTCTCTGCTACTTCATCCAAATCTGCTCTATTTCACTTAAATTTTAGAATGAAGGCAGCACATGCCAAGCAAGGCTGCTATACTAATGTGGCCCTGCTGTAATACTGTTGTTCAAGCACATGAAGGGCCAATCATAAGGCTCGGTGAGTTAGTTATATTCTCCAATTATTGATTAGAAGAGTAACACTTGAAGACGCAGGAGATAAACAAAGAGCTTTTTGCTGGGGGCCCCACATGCACATGTTGCATATACCATATTTTTCTTCGGTACTTGAACACCATATTTTTCTTCAGTACTTAAAAGACTTGTTTAAGATGTTATTTTTTTCCTTTTATTTTCCCTCATTTTGTAAGGTTTCTTATTTTGTAAGGTTTCTTTTTTTTTAAATCTTTTTGGTGCTATATTGTTGCTGCTCCAGTCTACAATTTAGGAAATATCTGCCATTAGCATATGAATGAAAATGTAGATCACATCCCAGTTATTATTTCCTTGTACATCTTGTCATATATTTATAAGGTGGTATTTATGAACAACCATCTGCTTTTTTCAGCACATATGCTTAACCTTGTTAAGATACTTATTTGTCTCCTCGGGTCTACTATATTTGCAACTTGTGCTTATTATTGGCACTAAATTGGAGCATGTCATCACTCAATTGGTCCTTGAGGTTACTGCAAAACATTCAGCAATTGAAGGTGATCTGGTGGTTCAGCTATCAGATGATCACTTTTGGTTCCACTGGCCATGCATTGTACTGCATCTGATTCATTTTATCCTCTTCCAAAATGCCTTCGAGTTTGCATATTTCTTCTGGATTTTGGTAAACAGCATAAAAAATAAAACCATCATGTATCTGTTCTTGATATTGGTGGACCAACAACCTCTGTTTTTTTTTTTAACAACATTCAAAAACTTTATTAGTATTCAGTGCACTTAGTTGTGCGTATACACTGCAATCTTTCCTCAAGGATAGAACAAAACTAGATCCTTTCAGATATAATTGTGAATGTATCTGTGAGCCAAACTGTTGGAAGATTATTGAAAAACTATATGACCCAATCCTTTTGATTTTGATAATTACTAAATGTCATTGAGTTCATTAAAAGATATAATGAGTTTATTTAAATAAGCAATATATTTTTTTTGAACAATCAATGAAGAATGTTAAAGTTTGACTTTAATCAATTTTGAAAGTAACTTTAAGCTCAATGTTTAAACTTTCAAAAAGAAATTTTATAATTCATGTTTTAATCAATGAGTTTTTGGAATAGTTCATGAATCAATTCTTAATGTCTATTTTATTGAATTCAAGTCAAAACAATGAATTAAAATGAATCTGGAATGATTTTAATGTCAATCAGAAAAGTTTCTGATTTTTGATACGTTCCGGAGCCGACTCCTGAGTTTCAGAGTCGACTCCGCTCAGTGTACAGAAATGTACATATGTGTCGAGTCGACCCACGAAATTTGTCGAGTCGACCCCTGATTCTGTCGAGCCGACTCCTTGACTGTGCGAGTCGACTCCGCTCAGACACCAGAAGAGTGTTTTTCTGAGCACTTCGCGAGTCGACCCCAAGCCTTTCACGAGTCGACTCCCGACTTTCAGGAGTCGACACTTTACTTTTGGTGAGTCGACCCCTAACCTTTATAAATATTTCTATTTTTGGTAAGACGAGCTCGAGCCGACTCGGGAAAAGCATGAGTCGACTCCAGCAAATCTGGGCAAAATTTTTACGGATGCCAACTCAGCTCCAACGGTTAGTTTTTTAATTAATGGCTATTTTTCTTTGTCTCTAACGGATATATTTTTGCAGAATCTATAAATAGAGGAGCTCTTTTCAAATCGAAAGAAAAAAGAGAGTGAAAAAGAAAATCTTTAAAAAAGAGGGA
>UESW01002870.1:76974-98127 GCA_900491605.1 Calamus simplicifolius
CATGTCATCACTCAATTGGTCCTTGAGGTTACTGCAAAACATTCAGCAATTGAAGGTGATCTGGTGGTTCAGCTATCAGATGATCACTTTTGGTTCCACTGGCCACGCATTGTACTGCATCTGATTCATTTTATCCTTCCAAAATGCCTTCGAGTTTGCATATTTCTTCTGGATTTTGGTAAACAGCATAAAAAATAAAACCATCATGTATCTGTTCTTGATATTGGTGGACCAACAACCTCTGTTTTTTTTTTTTAACATTCAAAAACTTTATTAGTATTCAGTGCACTTAGTTGTGCGTATACACTGCAATCTTTCCTCAAGGATAGAACAAAACTAGATCCTTTCAGATATAATTGTGAATGTATCTGTGAGCCAAACCCATTGATTTGTCCATTTTGTTCCTATCATAGGATTTATTTTTTAGCTGTTAACCTCAACTCAACTCATCTAAGCCTTTTCCCAACTACATGGGGTCGGCTACATGAATCTGCTTCCTCCACTCTGCTCTATTTAGGACTAAGTCTACCTCTATCTACCACTATTCTTACCATAGATTGTTAAAAGATCACTCTTTCTAACTCATCTAAAGGTTTTCGTTGTATATGTCCAAACCACTGTAATTAATTTTCTCTCATTTTATCTTCAATTGGGGCTGCTAACCTAATAACCTGTTTACAGTTCAGATACTAAATAAAACACTCATGATATTTTTCCTTTTCCCCCTTCAGACTAGCTACGGCTTTGATTCCTGCATCATGGATGAGTTGTCTTCATCATCCCCAGGCTTGTGATTGGGTAACTAGCAACCTCTTGCACTATTTCCCTCTTTCAGAAAGGCTTGTAAGGAAAATATGTTTCATATTCTGAAACTTTTATCAGGTTAATCAGCCAGCTTCTCTGTAGCTACAGTACACTACTGCTCTATGCCTCCCAGGTGAGCATCGTATTAAATTATTTATTTTAGTGGACTAATTGGTATGGGACTAACATTTTTTAATTTTTTAATTGGATTAAGATGGGGAGTTCCTTTAAGAAGGTCATATTTAAAGAGCCTGTGCGATAGGGCCTCATTGGTTGGGCTACTGAGGCAAAGCGGTAGATAAAACTGAGCAATGGGCAGTTGGCATCATAAATGAACCCATTGTTCAGCAGAACGTTCTCTCGATATTGGGATTCATATGGTAGAAAATCTATATTTTAAAAAAATAAAAAATAAGTGATAATCTTAATACTATGAGTATATATGCCTATATTAATAAATAAATCATATATGAGTTTATTGGAAGATTGATAACTCTCCTTTGTTGTAAGAATTGATTAGAGCTTTTATGTATGTGTCTGTAATAGGAGAGATAGCTTCCTTCATCTTGTTACTCTTGTAGATGGTACTGCAGTTCAATGGATTAATCACATTATTTATATTGTAAGGATAGGGCCTCTTATTGTGATATCAACTTAATGTATGTTTTACTCATCAAGAGTCATATATTCAGAGGAGTTATACTTAGCAAAGTCCATACTGCTGTAAAAAATATCAAATAACACAATAGCCTAAATGGTGATCATCAAACGCAAATTATTTTGTTAATACGATATTCCATTAATCTTGGTTTAAATTAAAGAATGATCATGCTAGTACGCATAATAACAAAATTTCAAACATTCTTCTATTTGCACAGCATAAGTCATGTATTTAGAAAATTATTTTTCAGATTAAATAACATAAAATACAATAATAATAAAGGATATTAAATGTGAGTATGCATCTTTTTCAAGCAAAATTGCTACAAAAGAGATTTTAAGTGCTCGACAATGTACAATATCATATCTGAAAAAGATATAGAATATCATATATTTTAAAGTATAAATAGTTTTATGATTAAAATAATATAATAGTATAGCATGAAATATATATATAAAAGTGATCAACATGTAGAATATCAAAGCATCCAAGTATGCAACCAAAATGCAGTGCTTCATTAGAAGCCTATGAGATTAGGTCAGCATGTCTTAGATCATAATATTAAAAATAATACCCTATAAATAAACATAAATATGTTCACAAAAACAATGCATAATAAAATAATAATATATATTTTTGAGAATGAAATAAATATGAGTTTTATAGTCATAATTATTATAATATTATAAACCCTCATGCTCTTGCCTGAGCTTAGCCTAAATTATTGTTTTTGAATTTTATGCTTGACCGAAGCCCAAAACTTATTTTTAACCCTTGAGTACAGGCCCGAACTCAACCTAAAACCCATGGGTTAACTCGAGACTCGAGTACGGTCCGAGTGATGAGTGGTGCCCAATGGCCCGAAATCCTACTGCGACGTCGGAGGTTGCCGCTACGGTGGCGAGCAACATGGGGGAGGTGATTGGTGAAGGGCGTGTAGGTGGAATTGGAATGTGATGGCTAACTTGATCAAAAGATGATAAGATTGACTTATAATTAAATTCTATGTTCTTAAAATAAATTTGTTTTGCACATGTGCTTACGAATTTATGACAATTGTCTCACAAAATACAACGGTCTTATATTAATGAAAGTAGTACCACTATTCATCAGAACAACGAACCAAGAATGCTATATTCTCTTAAATTCAGAGTATGCAAATACGTAAGTAGGAATTATTTCTTGGATGGATGATTTGGAATGCAAGGGCATGTCTTATTTATATATTTGAAGTGTCTATTGGAAGCATTCTTAAGGGTTTGAATTTAATTGTTATGACTTGATCATATATGATCAAAAGACATGTGTGAAGGGGCTTATCTGCCTTTAATATGTGGTTTCATTATTTTGATATGAGGATCACGCGATCATCCGCTTATGGATAAGTCAAATCCATACACCATTCCATGATCTAATGTCCCGTTTCAGCAATCGGGTGTGCGTACCAACGATCGAGTGTGCTGATAGAAGCGAATAGGTGCGTGTCGATCAATCTACACTGTTGCGATCAGATGCGTTGATCGATCAATACCACTCCGCACCGATTTTCATATCTCAGCATTTGATCTTGACCCTTTATCCGATTGATCTCTGCATTTGATCTTGTCCCCTTATCGTATCGATCAGCGATGATCTCAAGCGTTTGATCTTGACCCTTTAATTGATCGATCAACCAATCCAATGATGATCTCAATCCTCATCGTACCATCAATCATTCTTAACCGTCAGATCTTCATGATTATAGAAAAATTTTAAGGCTTCTCATAACAATGTGCATACGCGCCTACAAAGAGCCCATTTCACCCTTCGCATTGGCGCAGGGATGACATATCACCCTCAAGCTCTCTACTTATGATGAGCCCAAATACATAAGCATTAAAATAAATTTTATATATAAGATATATTTATCTTTTTTTTTATTTTTTCATATGAAACTAAAAAGTATCACCAATTTCTTGTTCAAACCGACCGGTATAACCCAAAGGTTATAAACGATCCATTTTCCAAAAGAGGAAATGGTGGAGACAATGGCACCGAAGAGCTTCGTTGGTGAGAGGGCTGGAGGAGAGCGATGGGGATGTAAGGAACGCTCTGGTTGTCCTCTTGGTGGCGGCAAGTCACAATTAAATAATCCTCAGTGGAATAATCTAGAAAAATAAAGATCAAACTAGATCTAATCTTTAACAAAATAAAATAAAAATGATATTTAATTGTGCATAGATATAACCTATATATGAGATTAATCAATACTTTCATACATAGAAAATCTAAATTTTACAAAATCAAAAAATCATTAATAATCTTAATATCATAAGTATATATATATATATATATATATATATATATATATATGCATATACAAGAATATTAATAATATTTGAGTTCATTGCAAAATCCATAATTCCCTTTTGTTGCAAGACCTAATTAGGGTTTATGTATATGTATATGATAGGAGAAGAGATTTTTTTTCTAACTTACAAATGACAAAAGTATTACGGCTCAATGGATTAACCATAATATCAATAAGGATCAAGACCTTTTCTTATGACAATTAACTTAATACATGCTCTACCTATTAAGGATTGTTAGACTCGCACTTATAATACAAGTCTATCCGACTATAAAATGCATTTAATAGCCTAATAACATAAATGACGACCAGTAATGAGAATTCTCTTATATAAACTACTTCATTAGTTTAATATTTAATTAAGCTAGGTTTTCATTAAAGGTTGGGACATGCTGACCAAATAAGCACTTTGTTTATTTGGAAGATGCATTGCCCGTCTGTTGTATGCAACGCCCATATGGTTATATTCTTTCAGACTAAAATTGCCAATGTAGAAAGAAAGATGGCATAAAATAATAACTGTCTCGTTTGGTCGGTTCCATTTATATGTTTTAGTATACATACTGATCGACTCGGGATGTCCTCTCCCTTGTTTAAGAATGACCAGCAACAGGAGATTTTGCAATCAATTGCCACTTGATTATCAGTCCTTTAATGATAATGTTGACGATTTTTTTTAGGTCAACTCCTAGTGCAAATAGCTTTCAATGCTCCTGATGATACCCAATCACCGATCCTGAACGTCGGGAACGGAGTGCTTCTCGAACCTTTGCTTCACCAGGTTGCCTGCAAAGAAGTCTCAAGACCGGAGAGGATTCTCCGATGGGACCCTTCGATGGCTAAGTTAGCAATTGAGGTCATAGCTGAAGAGGGGCTCGAGTGAGCCCTTTTTGGTATGAAAAAGGAGATCTCAGAGAGGAGGGATTCCTTTCTGAGTGCTAAGACAGTGATTTTGGCGATTATCGCACATACCTGTTTAGAGAGTGGATTCACCTTTTTATAGGGGTTGACATGGTCACGTGGGATTCCGTGAGGAAGGAATGTCTGCGGGTTCTTGGAAGTTGTGTAATCTGGACTGGTTGATAGGTCCTGTCCCATCGGAGAGGGAGAAAACGACGGTTGATGGGTTAAGTCCCATCAATCAGTGGGGCTGCTGAGTTGTTGGGTCTAGTCCAATCAACAACGTGGCCAGTGGGTAGGTGGATTTGGGTTGTCAGGTGGAGTGAGTCAGAGAGGTGGTTTCTTGAACTGCTGGGGCCATGCTGGGGCCGATCTGAAGAGAACTGGGACATCTCGACCTTCCCGGGGGAGCCGAGGCTGAGCCCGATTGACCAGGGGCGGCCGGGGCCGACCTTCCCAGCCAAGAAGTACCGGGGCGGGGTTGGCCAAGGATGGCTTGAGCCGACTCGGTGGGCTTGGAGACGCCTGGCCGAGAGGGGCCAGCCAGGGATGGCCGGGGCCGACTCGGTGGGCCTGGAAATGCCGAGGCCGAGAGGGGCCAGCCAGGGATGGCTGGGGCCGACTCGGCGGGCTCGGAGATGCCGGGGCCGAGAGAGGCCAGCCAAGAATGGCCTGGGCCGACTCGGCGGGCCTGGAGATGCCGGGGCCGAGAGCGGCCGGCCAGGGATGGCCGGGGACTCGGCGGGCTTGGAGACGCCGGGGCCGAGAGGGGCCGGCCAGGAATGGCCTGGGCCGACTCGGCGGGCTTGAAATGCCGGGGCCGAGAGAGGCCGGCCAGGGATGGCCGGGGCCGACTCGGCGGGCTCGGAGACGCCGGGGCCAAAAGGGGGGCAAGGAATGGCCGGGGCCGACTCGGCGGGCTTGGAGATGCCGGGGCGAGAGGGGCCAGCCAAGAATGGCCGAGGCTGACTCGACGGGTTGGCGATACCGGGGCCGAGAGGGGCCGGCAAGGAATGGCCGGTGCCGACTCGACGGGCTCGAGATGCCGGGGCCGAGAGGGGCCGGCCAGGAATGGCCGGGGCCGACTCGGCGGGCTTGGAGACACCGGGCCAAGAGGGGCCGGCCAGGAATGGCCGGGGCCGACTCGGTGGGCCTGGCGATGCCGGGGCTGAGAGGGGCCGGCCAGGGATGGCCGGGGCCGACTCGGCGGGCTCGGAGATGCCGGGGCCGAGAGGGGCCGGCCAGGAATGGCCTGGGCCGAATCGGCGGGCCTGGAGATGCCGGGGCCGAGAGGGGCCGGCCAGGAATGGCCGGGGCTGACTCGGCGGGCTCGGAGACGCCGGGACCGAGAGGGGCCGGCCAGGAATGGCCTGGGCCGACTCGGCGGGCTCGGAGATGCCGGAGCCGAGAGGGGCCGGCCAGGAATGGCTGGGATGCAAAAATGCTCTAGTTTTGTTGAGATTGCCCCTGCGGCTGCACGTGGTTACACCAGCCACATCAGATGCTCCCCTACCCCTGAGCGCTAAGGACCATGCGCCTGCTGCCCTTTGGGCGAAAGGGGCGCGAAAATTCAAAAGGAACGATTACTTCTTTTGGTGCGCTTTAAATGGGCTGATGAGTTGGCGCTTGGTTTCGAGGCGGTGTCTCTTAGAAGACCTCCTGTAATCATGCGTTAGGTGGGGTTGACGTTGGTGCTGGACGCTCCGGAGAAAGAGCTCATCGAGTAGTGGAGAAAAGGCAAGGACATCATTGCTGCCCCATTTTCCACGCCCCACGATTGGCCAGGGATCACGTCTCTTGGGGAAACAAGGCAGCACGTCTCGGGCCCAGGCGAGATTTCCGGCTGGAAGCCTGCAGCGCAATGGATGCACGCCAGGTGACAGGATCTCGGGCGGCACTTGTCGGAGACAGGGGCTATAAAAGCCTTCCATGGGCCTGTGGAAACCTTTACGCTGCCATTGCTTTCTCTACTTCCTTCTTCTTTGAGTTCCTCTTCTGCGACCTGAGCCTTTTCAACTCCCAGGTTAGTCTTATCCCCTTCTTTTCCTATGGACCGTAGCGCCATTAGGGAGGGTAAGAGACCTGTAGAGGAGTCTTCCCAGTCTGATAGCGAAAACCAGGCCCCTGCGACTAGTAGCCAAATGCCTCGACCGTCGGGCGGCGTCGTTATCCGTGACCCATCAAGGGCATTAGGACCTCTGCCTACCTCTGGTTCCCCATTAGGCAGTCCCCTGTCCTCTCGCCGTCCGGCCCTTCCTCCGGCGGTGAGCTCTGATCAAGCGGGTCCGTTGGGGGTAGCCTCAACTATGACCCCTAAGGATGTAGAGGCCATTAGGGCTAAGTTCCTGGTCCCTGATTTCATTGGCCTGTCCACGCCGGGGCCCAAAGATAGGGTGATTTCTGACCATCCAGGTCGGGTCGCTCTATATGAGGAGTTCTTCCGGTACGGGCTGCGCCTTCCCTTTCACCCTTTCTTTCTTAACCTTTTAGAGAGGTATAGATTAGTGCTGGCACAGTTGACTCCGAATTTGATTCGGATTATTTGCGACTTCTAGAGTTGTCCCTGTTCCGAGCCTTTTACAAACTCCGCCGTCAAGGCGAGGGGCCTGGTGGGCCTTTACCGCAGGCCAGGTAGAGCCTTCCCCCTAGGCCTCCCGTCCAAAATTAGAGGGTGAAAGTCTATGTTCCTTTTTGCTCATGTTAAAGGGGTGAGAGCTGTTTGGAGGGAGCCCGATACTGGCTCCAACGATAACTCCTCCGTAAGGGAGAGAGATAAGGATCTGTTTACCCAGTTATCCAATTATCAGATCCCCGGCTATAAGGAACTCCTGTCCGAGGAGAACCTGATAGAGGCCGAGTTGGCCCCAGCGACCGGTGAGCCTGAATCCCTTTGTCCCATTTTTCTGTTTACCGCGTGTCGCCGCCAATGCCGATTATCTTTTCTTGTGCAGCCATGAAGTTCTCCGTCAATGAGTTCGAGGCCATTGCAAGGCAGAAGAGGCCATCGACTGGAGAGTCGTCTAGGCCGTCGAAGAAGCTCCGAGAAGGAAGCCGGCCAGGCCGGCCACAGCCCCCACAGCCCCAACGCCCGTGGAGGAACCGGCCGAGAGGAAGCCGGTGGTGAGAGTGGCCCAAAGGCTAGCCGGGGCCGAAGTTGAAGAGGGGAGATCCCGGCCACCGCCGAAACACCGGTGGTGGTTTTGGATGAAGAAGCCCCTGCCGCCGCCAACGTGCCCGAGGCAGGGCGGGTTACTGTTGCTGTTGGCCCCCCGGCTGCTGCAGAGCCAGGGAGGGAGAGCGCTCCCCCAATCGCCGGCGAGGGGGAGCGGATCGCCAGGGAGGCCCTAGACGGGGCGGAGGCGACCGAGAAGCAAAGGGATGAGCCGAGGAGCTCATCCCACCAACCGGCTTGGCACCCAGACCGTCTTCAGGCGGAGGGTCCGCAGGAGGGACAGACGCGCCTGGTCCCTACCATCGGCAGTATGGCGGATGCTGCCCGAGCCTCCCGTCTCTTATCGGGAGTCCGGGCCGCCGATTTTGAAGAGGAGATGCGGGGGATGAGCCACTCCGCACTCATGGACATGATTTTGATCTCCATTGTCCAGGTAACCTTTCGGATCTTCTTTCTTTTCCCAATGCTTCTCTCTTTTTAGCTAATGTGTTTCTCCTGTTGCAGATGGCCAACGACGCCCTTGGGCTTCGCGAGGCGCTGGCCCAGTCTTCCAACACACTAGCGAAGGCTCTGGCGCGGGCCGACAAATACCGGAAGGAGAGCATGGCGCATGCCGACAGCCTTGCTCAACTTCGCCAGGAGACCGCGCCCACGAGGAGGGCTACGCGGCCGCCTTCAGGAAATGGAGAGCCGGGCCGCTGCATCCGAGGCCAAAATGGAATTGGCCTTGGAAAGGTCGAAGGCCGCCACGGAACAGATCGAGGAGCTTACTAGGCGGCTCCAAAGCGCTAGGGAGGAGGCCCGGGCTGCCGGGGAGAAGGCCGCTGCTGCGGAGAAAGCGGCAGCGGAAGCTATTTTTGGAGAAGGCCGGTGCGGTGGCCTGCGCTGATGAGGCCAGTGCCCGTGCCGTAGAAGCTAAGGCCAAGGCTTGGGAGGCTGAAAACAAGGCGCAGCGGGCCGAGGCCGAGGCCGGGCAGGCCGTCTCCAAGTTCAAGGCTTCGCCGGAGTTCAGGCAGGAGGTCCTCGAAGCCAGCCTTGACGCTTATCTTCAAGGCTTCGAGATGGGGAAAGTCCGAGTAGCCGCGGCCCTCGAGGTCGACATTGCCGATCTTGAAGACATCCAGGCCGGGGGTCCCGATGAGGAGCCGGCTGGGGAGAAGGACGAGGGGAAGCCTGGCCCCGGCGAGCCTTGAGTTGTATTTTCTTTTTCCTTTATCTTATGTAACTGACCTTGGGCCCAATTTTGTACTTATCTTTGGCTATCAATGAAGAAACTTTTTGTCTAAGCTTCTTACTTTTGTACCTCTCTTCCGTAGTTAATGAAAAAGTCCTTTACTCAAAATCTCGTTGTGTATTGATATGTTTGCTTCTTTCGCTTTTGAGAGAAACGCCTTACTGTGCCAAATCAGACATGCCGGCGACATTGTAGCTGGATATTGTATCTTTCAAACTGTTCTTTTGAACCTTGAGCATTGCGCGTGTCGGCCGTGCCAAGACCGAACTACAATTTTGGACTTGGCCAACACTTGAACACATCGCCGAGATGTAAACTGGCTACATGAATACCCAGTGTTGTTGTAGGCTGTTTGAAAGAAGGCTCGCCTGTGTATGAATCTTTCTGAAGGCTTGAAAAAATTGGTAGATGACTTGCTGCCGAGATTAATTTTGGAGGTGTCGAGGCCGACTAGAAATGGTCAGAACCGATTCAGCCGTTGTAAGGGCACCAGGGGCAAGTGAAGTTGACCAGAGGAAGTCTATGTCGACTTGCTCGGTGCTGAAAATGCCTGAACCGGTTAGGGCCGATTAGGGAAGGCCACGACCGTGCCGTCTGGTTCAGGGTTCACGGGAGCCAATCAGGGCCCTTTAAAACTATCTTAATGGGAGTGAATTTTGTAAGAGGGGCAACTTGAATGCACATCGAGCTGTTAGGAGAGATACCACCGTGCCGGGGCTAAGGGGGGTGGTGCCGATGGTTGCCTTGAACCGCTTCAGTGGTATGTAAGCCGCCTGAAGGGCAACTCAACCGGTTACGGGGCTGTTAGGGTCTTGACCGACTCGAGGGCACCGCCATGCTGGGGCCGAGTGGTGTCCCATTAGCCGCAATGCCAGTGAGTTCCTTTTGAACCACTTCAGGGGTTTGTGTGCCACCTGAAGGGCGACTCAGTCGGGTACGGAGCTGTTAGGGTCTTAACCGACTTGGGGGCACCGCCATGCCGGGGCCGAGTGGTGTCCCATTAACCGCGATGCTAGTAAGCTCCTTTTGAACCACTTCAGGGGTTTGTGTGCCACCTGAAGTGTGACTCAGCTGGGTACGGAGCTGTTAGGGTCTTAACCGACTCGGGGGCACCATCCTGTCGGGGCCGAGTGGTGTCCCGTTAGCTACGATGCCAGTGGGCTCCTTTTGAACCACTTTAGGGGTTTGTGTGCCACCTGAAGGGCGACTCAGCCGGGTATGGAGCTGTTAGGGTCTTAACCGACTCGGGGGCACCGCCATGCTGGGGCCGAGTGGTGTCCCGTTAGCCACGATGCCAGTGAGCTCCTTTTGAATCACTTCAGGGGTTTGTGTGCCACCTGAAGGGTGACTCAGCCGGGTATGGAGCTATTATTGTCTTAACCGACGCGGGGGCACCACCGTGCCGGGGCCGAGTGGTGTCCCGTTAGCCTGATACCAGTGAGCTCCTTTTGAACCACTTCAGGGATTTGTGTGCCACCTGAAGGGTAACTCATCCAGGCATAGAGCTGTTAGGGTCTTAACCGACTCGGGGGCACCGCTGTGCCGGGGCCGAGTAGTGTCCCATTAGCTGCGATGCCAGTGAGCTCTTTTTGAACCACTTCAGGGGTTTGTGTGCCACATGAAGGGTGACTCAATCGGGTATGGAGCTATTAAGGTCTTAACCGACTTGGGGGCACTGCCGTGCCGGGGCCGAGTAATGTCCCGTTAGCCGCGATGCCAGTGAGCTCCTTTTGAACCACTTCAGGGTTTGTGTGCCACCTGAAGGGTGACTCAACCGGGTACGGAGCTATTAGGGTCTTAACCGACTCGGGGGCACCACCGTGCCGGGGCCGAGTGGTGTCCCATTAGCCGCGATGCTAGTGAGCTCCTTTTGAACTACTTCAGGGGTTTGTGTGCCACCTGAAGGGTGACTCAGCCAGGTACGGAGCTGTTAGGGTCTTAACCGACTTGGGGGCACCGCCGTGCCGAGGCCGAGTGGTGTCCCATTAGCTGCGATGCCAGTGAGCTCCTTTTGAACCACTTCAGGGGTTTGTGTGCCACCTGAAGGGTGACTCAGCTGGGTACGGAGCTGTTAGGGTCTTAACCAACTCGGGGCACCGCCATGCCGGGGCTGAGTGGTGTCCCGTTAGCCGCGATACCAGTGAGCTCCTTTTGAACCACTTCAAGGGTTTGTGTGCCACCTGAAGGGTGACTCAGCCGGGTACAGAGCTGTTAGGGTCTTAACCGACTCGGGGGCACCGCCGTGCCTGGGCCGAGTGGTGTCCCATTAGCCACAATGCCAGTGAGCTCCTTTTGAACCACTTCAAGGGTTTGTGTGCCACCTGAAGGGCGACTCACCGGGTACGGAGCTGTTAGGGTCTTAATCGACTCGGGGGCTCCGCCGTACTGAGGCCGAGTGGTGTCCCGTTAGCCGCGATGCCAGTGAGCTCCTTTTGAACCACTTCAGGGATTTGTGTGCGACCTGAAGGGTGACTCAGTCGGGTATAGAGCTGTTAGGGTCTTAACCGACTCGGGGGCACTGCCGTGCTGGGGCCAAGTGGTGTCCCGTTAGCCACGATGCCAGTGAGCTCCTTTTGAACCACTTCAGGGGTTTCTGTGCCACCTGAAGGGTGACTCAGCCGGGTACGAAGCTGTTAGGGTCTTAACCGACTCAGGGGCACCGCCGTGCCAGGGCCGAGTGGTGTCCCGTTAGCTGCGATGCCAGTGAGCTCCTTTTGAACCACTTCAGGGGTTTGTGTGCCACCTGAAGGGTGACTCAGCTGGGTACGGAGCTATTAGGGTCTTAACCGACTCGGGGGCACTGCCGTGCCGGGGCCGAGTGGTGTCCCGTTAGCCGCGATGCTAGTGAGCTCCTTTTGAACCACTTCAGGGGTTTGTGTGCCACCTGAAGGGTGACTCAGCCGGGTATGGAGCTATTAGGTTCTTAACCGACTCAGGGGCACTGCCGTGCCGGGGCCGAGTGGTGTCCCGCTAGCCGCGATACCAGTGAGCTCCTTTTGAGAGACTTGGCCCTCGGACGCAAGGGAGAACAGGCTGCTATGTCAGAAAGGGCCTCCTTTATTACTTCACGCTCCAGGGGAATACATCATTGATAATATTGGTGGAGGTTATCCGCATTCCAGGTACGTGGAATGGGTTTCCCGTCGAGTTTCTCTAATTTGTATGCCCCCTATGAAGTGTTTCGGGGACGCGGTAAGGATCCTCCCAGTTGGGGGATAGCTTGCCCTCCTCCGTAGGCTTTGAAACCTCAGCTTTTCTCAAAACCAAGTCTCCACGGCGGAAAACCTTGGGACGAACTCTAGCGTTGTAGTACTTGTCCGCTCGCTGACGTAAGGTCACCATGCGCAGCCTTGCCCGATCGTGCGCCTCATCTATGAAGTCCAGGTTAGCCCATATCAGTGCAGAGTTGTTTTCCTCGTTGAAGGACTCCACACGTGGGCTGGGCTGGCCGATCTCGACGGGGATGACAGCTTCAGATCCGAAGGCAAGACTGAAAGGAGTCTCGCCCGTTGGGGATCTAAGGGTCGTGTGGTAGGCCCAGATCACACTGAGGAGCTCGTCCACCCATTGACCTTTGGACCCATCTAGCCGGGTTCTGAGTCCTCTAAGGATGGTGCGATTCATGGCTTCGGCTTCTCCATTGGTTTGAGGATGGCCGACAGAAGTGAATCGGTAATGAATGGCTAGCTCGCCACAAAAGAATTTGAATGCTTCATTGTTGAATTGATGGCCATTGTCCGTGATGAGGGTGTGGGGCAGGCTGAAACGGCATATGATCGACTTCCAGAAGAAGGCTTTGACTTTGCTTTCGGTGATCTTGGCCAGTGCCTCAACCTCAACCTAATTGGTGAAGTAATCGATGGCGACTAGAAAAAATCTCTGCTGCCCTGAAGCTAGGGGGAATGGCCCGAGAATGTCCATTCCCCACTGGGCGAAAGGCCATGGGGCCAAGAGCGGACTCATTGGGGCAGACAGTTGATGTTGGATGTGTGCGTGGTGCTGGCAACCATCACACTTCTGAACCAATCTAGCTGCGTCTTCCTTCATCGTGAGCCAGAAGTATCCTTGATGGAGGGCTTTTTGAGCTAAAGATCTACCCCCCAGGTGATTTCCACAGATGCCTTCATGAATCTCTCTGAGGATGTAGTCAGCGTCGGTGGGCCCTACACACTTGAGTAGGGGGTAGGAGAACGACCTTTTGTATAGACGCCCGTCCAGGAGGATGAATTTGGAGGCTCTCCACTTGAGCAGCCTAGCTTCGTTGCGATCATCAGGGAGAGTGCCGTCAGTGAGATAACGGATGTAGGCGTCCATCCATGTGGGCTCTTGGGTGATTGGGAGGACTTCTTCACTGTCCTCTATGCTGGGTCTTTCCAAATATTCAATATAAGCATCTCTCGTCAAGCCATCGGTGGAGGTGGCCAGACGAGAAAGGATGTCGGCCTTGGCATTTTCACTCCGGGGAATGTAACTGATATTGAAGTAAGGCAGTGGGGAAGTTAGGAGTTGAACCTTACCCAAATATTGCGCCATAATGGGGTCGCGCGCTTCATATTCCCTATGGATTTGTCCAGAGACAAGTTGCGAGCCGGTAAAGGCTCTGAGATGCCGTACTCCCAACTCTCGGGCTAGCCTTAACCCAGCCAGCAGGGCCTCGTACTCGGCTTGGTTGTTGGTGGCTTCGAATAGGGACCGCATGGCACATTTCGTCCTTTCTCCACCCGGCCAGCAAGAATGAGGCTGGCGCCGCTTCCTTGTGAATTTGATGCGCCATCCACATGAAGAAACCAGGATTCTCCATCATCATCTGGCTCATGTTTGCACTGCTCCATAGGAGCCTCTTTGGGATCTTCCTCCGCCCAAGTGCACTCGACCAGGAAATCGGCTAAGACCTAAGACTTCAGCGCCGGCAAGCTTGAAAAGAAAGGTCAAACTCCCCAGCTTGATGGCCCACTTGGCCAGTCGGCCTGAAGTGTCCGAGCGAGCCAGAATGGATCGAACGGGCTGATCCATGAGCACCACAATAGGATGGGCTTGAAAGTATGGATGAAGGTGTTGGGTGGAGACTATCAGGGCAAAAATAACTTTCTCTGTCTTGGAATATCTGACCTCTGCATCATGAAGGACCTTACTCACATAATAGATGGGTCTCTGAGTTCCATCGGCGTCGAGGCGCACCAGGACTGAGCTAACGGCTTCCGACGAAGCAGCTAAGTAGAGGAAGAGACTTTCTCCATCTCTTGGCTTGGATAGAAGTGGCGGAGAAGACAGGAATGCCTTCAAGAAAGGCAGGCATCTCTCAGCCGATTTGGAGAGGAAACGACTTAGAGCCGCTATCCTCCCTATTAATCGTTGCACTACCTTCTTGCTGGATGGTGGCCTCATGTCGAGTATGGCGCTGATCTTCTATGGGTTTGCCTCGATCCCTCGCTGGGTCACCATGAAGCCCAGGAACTTGCCCGCCGTGACCCTGAAAGCACACTTCTTGGGGTTCAGCTTGACTTGTAAGCGATGGAGGTTATTGAAGGTCTCCTCTAGGTCGAAAATGTGATCGGAGGCACGGGTGCTTTTTGTCAGCATGTCGTCTACATAGACTTCCATGTTCCAGCCTAGCTGATCCCGGAACACTCTGTTCATCAACCTTTGGTAGGTTGCTCCCGTGTTCTTGAGGCCGAAAGGCATCACCTTGTAGCAATAAATGCCCTTCTCTGTCACAAAGGAGGTGTGTTCCTCATCGCTAGGGTCCATCCTTATCTGATTATATCCTAAGAAGGCATCCATGAAACTGAGGAGTTCATGCCCAGAGGTGGAATCCACCAGCTGATCAATTCTGGGCAGAGGAAAGCTGTCTTTCGGACATGCCTTGTTGAGGTCGGTGAAGTCTATGCAAATCCTCCAGCTCCCATTTGCCTTACGCACCATGACCACGTTGGCTAGCCAATCAGGGTAGTGCGCTTCCCGAATGTGGCAGCACTGAGTAGCTTGTTAACTTCCTCGTCAATGGCCTTTTGTTGGTCAGGGGCAAAGCTTCTCTTCTTTTGGCAGATCGGGCGTGCCGTGGATCAATGTTGAGCTTGTGGGTGATCACTTCCAGAGGGATGCTGGGCATATCAGATGCCGATCAGGCAAAAATATCCGAGTTAGCCCTCAGAAAACCCAAGAGACGCTCCCGGTCCTCCAGGGGAAGGAGTCCTCCGATGCGGATGGTCTTCGCCGGGTCCTCCCCAAGGAGGAAGGTTAGAAGGTGCTCAGCTGGCTCTCCTCCCTTACTAGAGTCTCTGGGGTCGGACGCCTCTAAAGCTGGCTCGACTTCCAGGGGACTTGATGCCGCGTGATAACAGGGTAGGACCGGGCTGGTCTCGCCACGCATCTCTCTAACTCCCTCACTAGTGGGGAACTGCACTAGTAGACGCCGGGTGGAAATGACTGCGTCCAAAAGGTTCAGACCTGGGGGCACCGAGAATGTCATTGTACGCCAAGGGGACCCTCACGACCAAGAATTTTATGATCACAGTGCTTTGGCATGGCGGTGTTCCGGCTGTCATAGGCAAAGGTATTTCACCTTTGACCCTTACGGAGTCCCCGATAAATCTGACTAATGGGGCCACCACGGGCTGGAGAGAGTCCAAAGATAATCCCATCCAAACAAAAGCGTCATAAGTAAGGATGTCAGCTGAGCTGCCACTATCAACTAATATCCTTTTTACAGGGTGCCTGGCGATCATCATAGAGACGACTACGCCTTCATTGTTTACATTTTCCACTACAGCAGGTCCCCCCCCAGGAATTACATTATTCGGCGCCTCCTCCCTCTCAGCCGTTTAGGTGCAGAAGCTGATCCCCAGGACACCATTCCGACTATCCATTCAGTGGGGGCATTGTCGACTGGGGCTTGGACAGGCGGGGGCCCATGAGGGCCGGCAGTGGCTGTGGCGCCTTTTGGACATATTTGCCGAGGTAGCCCCGGTGAATGAGCTCCTCGATGGCCCTCTTCAGGCTGTAGCAGCTATCGGTATCGTGGTCGTAATCCCGGTGGAATCGGCAATAGCGGCTCTTGTTGCGGGGAGGACCTTTCTTCATGGGAGGAGGACGTTGGAGATAAGGCTCACCCTCGATCTCCATCAGGATGTGGGATCGAGGGGCTACAAGGGGCGTGAGCTTACTCTCGTCGGGGACGGGGCTCCGACGCCTGTTTCGGATCGACGAGCGGGTTAGCTTGTCGGTGTCGAGGGGGCCCATTGGGCTCGAGGTGAGCAGGCTTGTGGCTAGAGCTTCTTGAAGATTCCCGGCGGGTGAAGTCGGCTTCATCTGCATGGATGTACTTTTGAGCTCGGAGGAGGAGATCAGGATAAGAGCTTGGGTCTTCTTATCCAAAGAGAAGGTGAAGTGGGATGGGAGGAGTCCCCGCTTCAATGCCAACGTTGCCACCGCATCGCCGAGATGGTAGACCTCGAGGGCGGCGGCCTTGAACCGGGACACAAAGTCCTGCAGCGACTCTCCCTCCTTCTGACGGATGGAGAAAAGACTGTCGGCTATCCTTGGGATTCGCCGGCAAGCATCGAAGTGTGCCAGAAAGGCTTTCTCCAGCTCCCGGAAGGAGTCGATGCTGTGAGGGGGTAGGCGTGAGTGCCATGCACGGGCGGCCTTCCGCAGAGTGGCAGGGAAGGCTTTGCAGAGAAGGGCATCTGAAGCGCCCTAGACTTGCATCATTGCTTTGTAGCTCTCGAGATGATCGAGAGGATCGGTCGTACCATCGTATGGGTCCACCTAGGGAAAATGAAACCTGGAGGGGACATGCTCCTCCAATATCCGGCGGGTGTAAGGAGGACGGGTGTCAAACTCTTCCTCTGGCTGATGATTGATTTTCTTGGCGAGCTTGTCGAGCCGCCTGTTGTACACCTCCAGGCGTTCCTCCTTGGCAGATGATTGTCGGGGCCCTCCGAGATGGCTCGGAGGAAGAAGAAGAAGTAGAGGCAGAAGGAGATGGAGACGGGAGTCGGGACTTCCGCCTGGGCTCCTCATGATGGTGCGGCTCGGGAGGAAATTTGTCGGGCTGTGGTCAGGGGACCGTGGCCGCTTGGGGGCTCGCGTCGGGGCTTCCTAGGGGAAGCCGGACGTCGGCCGGTCTCTCGCCGATCGGCTTCCCGCCGAGGAGAGCCTCCCCTCGCCGACTGCTGACTGGCGGGAGGAGCGGTCTGATGTTGGGTGGCCACGGACTGTTGTTGCTGGAGCCCATGGACCATGGCGGTGAGATTTTGGACATGACGGGAAAGGGTCGCCAGCCGCTCCGCTGTTTGATCAGCGGCCTCCGGCGGCGGGCAGGTAACTGGAGGGTTGGTAGCAAGAGGATTGGCCTCCTGCTGCCTAGTTGGCGGGGGAAGCCCTGCTGGACAGCTGACGGAGGCGTCCTGAGCTCGCGTCACCACCATGGTTTCTAGAAGAGAAGAGGGGGGGGGGAGTCTCGCCTACTGAGATGTAGCGCCGGAAGAATGTTCGCTACCTTTTCTTGCGCCCCCTACCTGGCGCCCAATCTAATGACGCCCAATCACCGATCCTGAATGTTGGGAACGGAGTGCTTCTCAAACATTTGCTTCACCAGGTTGCCTGCAAAGAAGTCCCAAGACCGGAGAGGATTCTCCAGTGGGACCCTCCGACGCCCAAGTTAGCAATTGAGGTCACAGCTGAAGAGGGACTCGAGTGAGCCCTTTTAGGTATGGAAAAGGAGATCTTAGAGAGGAGGGATTCCTTTCTGAGTGCTAAGACAGCGATTTTGGGGATTATCGCACATACCTATTTAGAGAGTGGATTCACCTTTTTATAGGGGTTGACATGGTCATGTGTGATTCTGTGAGGAAGGAATGTCTGTGGGTTCTTGGAAGTTGTGTGGATCTGGGCTGGTTGGTGGGTCCTATCCCATCGGAGAGGATAAAACAACGGTTTGGGTTAAGTCCCATCAATCAGTGGGGCTGCTGAGTTGTTGGGTCTAGTCCCATCAATAACGTGGCCAGAAGGACAAGAATTAATATCCATCATATATCTTTCCACATTATTAGACTAAAGGATTAAAGCTAATAAGCTCTCTCCTTGCTGCTATGCCTTGGCCAGTATTCTTATCTTAAAATATTCTGCTATGACAGCATGAAAAGGCTTTAACTTAAATTCCAAATGCAACCAAGTATATAAGATATAGTTGTATCACTTACCACCCAACTTAGGATCCGTGAATGTTTGAGAATACCCATGAAAGGATCAGTAACAAAAATATTAAGTACGAGATTGGTTTGATATCATTATTTATTCAATGACGCTTAGAGGAACAATCCCAACAAACGCTGTTAAGATGAACGAGGAACAGAGTATGGAAAATTAAACATGGTTTACCACTGTTCGACCAGCAGCCGACGGCGATGCCCGGCAACGAGGACCAGACGTGGGCCTCCGAGGAGTCCTCCCTAATCCCCGGCTGCCTCGATTAACTGACCTGGAGACGCAATTAAGTGGGATTAGGATGGAACAGAGCTTCTGAAATCGAAACAGAGGAACTTAACTTGGTTAACCCAGCGGTGATTCCGCCAGAGCCGGCACCAGAAGGCCAACCAATGAACGGCAGAACTCCGGCCAAGGATGAAGTCCATATAGAGAGGAAGAGAGGTGAAGAAATGAGGGAGGGAAAGAGGATAAAGCTAGATCAGAGGTTGCCCAGCGGTCCCGTTTATTATTTTTTTTGTTACAAACGGGCGATCACACCAGTCTAGCGTGAGTCAAGCCCGACATATCAAAATACAAAATTGAGATAGAACCATAGGACATAAGACTCCCGGCCGCCAGAGCCACGAACCAGAGTGATGAGCAACCCAGGAAGCAACCCAGTCAGCCGCTGAATTGGCTTCGCGGTAAATATGGCGAACCTGGACACTATAGGCTTGCTGGAACATCGTCCGGATGTCGCATAACAAAGGGTTGGTAGGCATAGGGTTGCCGGAGTCCTGCTGGAGCCAGCACACCACGATAATAGAGTCCCCCTCGATGATAAGCCGGCGAATGCCCAGAGTACGGATAGCATGAGAAATGCCAGCCCACGCTGCATATAACTCAGCTAGCGGCACTGACAGGTCAAGAGAACCAAAACCACCAGCCGCAATCATCACCCCATCCGATCCACGAATCACAAAACCCGAACCAGCCAAGCGGTTTTGAACACTGCCGTCAAAGTTGATTTTGACAGACCCTAGTGGGGGGAGTTCCCAGAAGATAAAGACCGTACACCGGTGCGCTGCTGAGGCAGCAGGGGAATCCCAGATACTAGGTCTATCATTATCAATGCCTGACTGGTGGAGCATGTACTCAACAGAGAGGGACAGAGCTGTCCTAAGAATCTTATGGGGAGGGTCCCGCACATCCGAAAAAATATGCCTATTCCGAGAAAGCCAGACCTCATTAGCAATATAAGCAGCCATAGAGCAAAGTCGACGGTTGCCCCTCCGCTCAACCTGCCGAATCACCCGCATAAAAGAAATGCAACCAGGGCCACTGCTATCAGCCCAGGACTGATAGCCAGCTATCTTCCAGACCCTTCTGACTCTGTCACGAGTAAAAATAGCATGATCCACAGTCTCCTCCTCCAGCCCGCATAAAGGGCACGTAGGTTGGATCAACATGCCCCTACCCAAGAGTAGAGAGCAAGTGGGAAGATAGTCCCAAGCCAGCTTCCAAATGAACAACCGCACTCTATGGTGAATGGGAAGCTTCCAAATCCAAGAGATATGCATCCATTGTCTAGACTGTGGCCTGTACTCCTGTATAAGATCCCTAACCGGAGCGCGAGACATGAAGGATATGTTCCATAGTCTGATATTCGATGCACAGTCCGCAACTAGAGGGATGGAAAGAATACGCTGGGATAGCTCCTCCCCGAAGAGAGCAGCAACGCGGGAGGTATGCCAGGCTGTGCAGTCCTAAGAAATTAAGTCAGCAACTCTCATGCCATTAGTAATGTCAGTGCTCACAAAGGTAGGCCAACGGAACAATGGTAGATCAGCCAACCACATATCCATAAGCACATCAACAGAAGCTCCATCTCCAATCATCCACGAGACGAGATAAAATAGTTGGAGCATGACGACACACCTCTTTCTAGAAAAAAGAATAGGCACGAGTAGACTGGGAAGACGTATAAGAGGTCCAATCACCATACTTTACACGCATAAACGAGCTCCATAAGCAATCTCAAGAAGAAATAGCGTGCCTAGCCGTCAGAGCTTCCCTTCTCACAGTGAGGGACTGAATCCCAAGTCCTCCCTCCGAAACTGGCATACAAACAATATCCCAAGCCATCAAGTGAATACCATGACCATCCTGCATAGATCCCCAAAGGAAGTCTCTGAACCATCTCTCCATCCGTCTCAAGCAAGTCACCGGAATGGCAGCATTAGATAGAATGTAGATAGGAAGAGATGTGAGCACAGAGCGAATAAGGGACCCAGAGACCTGCCACCCATCCAAACGAGCGCGGACTCGGCGCTCAAGATCAAGGAAATCAGAACAGCGCGGCCGTTACCCCGTGATAGGAATACCCAGATAAGATCCCTAATATTCGCTTAATGGTCTGCCTCAAAGAAGGGTTGGTCTTCGGACTGAAGCAAATCATGGATTTATCTAGATTAACTTTCTGTCCAGAAGCCCTGCAGTAAGACTGAATCACTGAAGCAAAAGATGTAGCATTGCTAACAGTGGCCCTCCCCAGCAGAATACAATCATCAGCAAAAAGCAGGTGAGATAGCGAGGGCCCGTGGGGACCCACACTATAAGGAACAATAGCAGAGGCCTGATGAGCCTGATGTAGAGCCCTAGAAAGAGCATCAGCTAAAAGAATGAACAAGAAGGGTGAGAGAGGGCAGCCTTGCCTGAGACCAACAGCAGAATGAAAGTAGTCCGTCTGGCCACCATTGATAATGATAGAAAAGGATGGCTGCTGGATACATGCCCTAATCCAGGCAATAAAAGACTCAGCAAACCGAAATTCCTGGAGAGCT
>UESW01002870.1:106422-128922 GCA_900491605.1 Calamus simplicifolius
GCTAGCGGCACTGACAGGTCAAGAGAACCAAAACCACCAGCCGCAATCATCACCCCATCCGATCCACGAATCACAAAACCCGAACCAGCCAAGCGGTTTTGAACACTGCCGTCAAAGTTGATTTTGACAGACCCTAGTGGGGGGAGTTCCCAGAAGATAAAGATCGTACACCGGTGCGCTGCTGAGGCAGCAGGGGAATCCCAGATACTAGGTCTATCATTATCAATGCCTGACTGGTGGAGCATGTACTCAACAGAGAGGGACAGAGCTGTCCTAAGAATCTTATGGGGAGGGTCCCGCACATCCGAAAAAATATGCCTATTCCGAGAAAGCCAGACCTCATTAGCAAATAAGCAGCCATAGAGCAAAGTCGACGGTTGCCCCTCCGCTCAACCTGCCGAATCACCCGCATAAAAGAAATGCAACCAGGGCCACTGCTATCAGCCCAGGACTGATAGCCAGCTATCTTCCAGACCCTTCTGACTCTGTCACGAGTAAAAATAGCATGATCCACAGTCTCCTCCTCCAGCCCGCATAAAGGGCACGTAGGTTGGATCAACATGCCCCTACCCAAGAGTAGAGAGCAAGTGGGAAGATAGTCCCAAGCCAGCTTCCAAATGAACAACCGCACTCTATGGTGAATGGGAAGCTTCCAAATCCAAGAGATATGCATCCATTGTCTAGACTGTGGCCTGTACTCCTGTATAAGATCCCTAACCGGAGCGCGAGACATGAAGGATATGTTCCATAGTCTGATATTCGATGCACAGTCCGCAACTAGAGGGATGGAAAGAATACGCTGGGATAGCTCCTCCCCGAAGAGAGCAGCAACGCGGGAGGTATGCCAGGCTGTGCAGTCCTAAGAAATTAAGTCAGCAACTCTCATGCCATTAGTAATGTCAGTGCTCACAAAGGTAGGCCAACGGAACAATGGTAGATCAGCCAACCACATATCCATAAGCACATCAACAGAAGCTCCATCTCCAATCATCCACGAGACGAGATAAAATAGTTGGAGCATGACGACACACCTCTTTCTAGAAAAAAGAATAGGCACGAGTAGACTGGGAAGACGTATAAGAGGTCCAATCACCATACTTTACACGCATAAACGAGCTCCATAAGCAAAGATCAAGAAGAAATCTCATAGCGTGCCTAGCCATCAGAGCTTCCCTTCTCACAGTGAGGGACTGAATCCCAAGTCCTCCCTCCGAAACTGGCATACAAACAATATCCCAAGCCATCAAGTGAATACCATGACCATACTGCATAGATCCCCAAAGGAAGTCTCTGAACCATCTCTCCATCCGTCTCAAGCAAGTCACCGGAATGGCAGCATTAGATAGAATGTAGATAGGAAGAGATGTGAGCACAGAGCGAATAAGGGACCCAGAGACCTGCCACCCATCCAAACGAGCGCGGACTCGGCGCTCAAGATCAAGGAAATCAGAACAGCGCGGCCGTTACCCCGTGATAGGAATACCCAGATAAGATCCCTAATATTCGCTTAATGGTCTGCCTCAAAGAAGGGTTGGTCTTCGGACTGAAGCAAATCATGGATTTATCTAGATTAACTTTCTGTCCAGAAGCCCTGCAGTAAGACTGAATCACTGAAGCAAAAGATGTAGCATTGCTAACAGTGGCCCTCCCCAGCAGAATACAATCATCAGCAAAAAGCAGGTGAGATAGCGAGGGCCCGTGGGGACCCACACTATAAGGAACAATAGCAGAGGCCTGATGAGCCTGATGTAGAGCCCTAGAAAGAGCATCAGCTAAAAGAATGAACAAGAAGGGTGAGAGAGGGCAGCCTTGCCTGAGACCAACAGCAGAATGAAAGTAGTCCGTCTGGCCACCATTGATAATGATAGAAAAGGATGGCTGCTGGATACATGCCCTAATCCAGGCAATAAAAGACTCAGCAAACCGAAATTCCTGGAGAGCTCTGTAAAGGAACTCCCAGCTTACTCTATCATAAGCTCTTTCCATGTCCATCTTTATAGCCATCAAACAGTGTCGAGAAGGCGCTCTGTGGAGGTCATGCATCACCTCTTGGGCTAATAGGACATTATCAGAAATGCACCGACCCCCGAGAAAAGCCCCATGCTCTGGAGAAATAATACGAGGAATAACCACTCTCAGCCGAGAAACCAGTAGGCGAGCGCAAATCTTATAAAGGGTGGTACAAAGACTGATAGGCCGGAAGTGCTGAGGCTTGGAAGCAACCGGCCGTTTTGGGATCAAGGCTATAAGAGTCCGATTCCAGTCAGGGGGGACGGAGTTGGCCCGAAATACAAGCTGGATGGCCTGCAGAACATCCTGTCTCATAATAGCCCAATAGTGACGAAAGAAGAAGGGGGGAAACCAATCAGGTCCCGGGGCTTTATCTGGACCAAGGTTACATAAAGCCTCCCGAATCTCCTCAGAGGAAATAGGCCTAGTAAGACAATCATTTTCCGCCTCAGTGATCCTAAGGGGGGAAGGTACTGGACACACAGGGAGCCCGACCCCCGAGATCTCTGTCCACCGGGATCGAAAGAACTGAATGAGCTGGTCCTCTATAGCCTCAATGTTTTCGTAGGCATTACCCTCCTCATCAATAAGCCGCCGAATCCGATTCGCCACTCGGCGCTTTAATAGCCTGATGGAAGAATCTAGTGTTCTGATCACCCTCCTTGATCGATTGAACACGGGATCTCTGCCTCCAATAGGTCTCCTGCTGCCGGAGGAGGGAGTGGTGGAGAGCAAGGCTGGAGCGCAGCGAACTAAGGTCCGAGTCATGAAGACTGCCAAACCGATCTTCCTTGTCTTGGAGTGAAGCAATAGTATTCTCAATCTGCTTAATTTGCATGGCAATGTCGCCTACCTCTTCCCTGTTCCATCTGGAGAATCGGCGCCTTGCCAACTCAAGACGTCGAGATAAGATGTAAGTAGCACTCCCTCTAACCGAGTACGCCAGACCTGAGAAATTAAGGAGCGAGCTACTGAATAAGAAGTCCAAAACTTCTCAAATTTAAACTGGCCCTTCCTCTGAACAGCAGCATCAGTGGTTATAAGGATAGGGCAGTGAACAGAGGCAATCCTAGAAAGATGTGTGATAGTGGTAGAAGGAAAGGACTAAATCCAATTGGCCGTGGCCAAGACCCTGTCCAACCGCTCCGACACTCTGGCAGAGCCACAATGATTATTGTACTAGGTAAATTGGCCATCCTGGAACCCCAAATCCAGAAGATTAGTAGAGGCTATGAAAGTCCAAAACTCAAAGATAGCAATAGTCTCCACAAATTGCCTGCCCCCTCTCTTCTCATTAGCCGTAACAATGCAATTAAAATCCCCAGCACATAGGGCAGGAATACCCTGAGAAAGCAAAGTCAGAATCTCGTCCTACAGAATCCGACGAATCCTGAAATCAGTGCTAGCATAAACACCCAGAAGTAGCCACGGGGCCAACGAACCTTCAGAAATAACAAGAGCAACCTGCTGGCCACAAAAGTGAAAAGCATCCACTCGAATATCAGCAGGCTTCCACAGTTCCATGATGCCGCCTGATAAGCCCTCAGACTCAATTGCAAAAGAAGACCAGGATCTAGATATCTGTCTTCTAACAAAAGCTTGACTATCGCCAGACAAGCGAGACTCCAGCAAGACACAAATATCACACTGATGAAGCTGCATCAGCCTCCCAAAAGATGAGTGAAATGAAGGTTTCAGGGCTCCTCTGACATTCCATATAAGGATCTTCATTCAGAAAGAGGGGGGTCCTCCACATCCCCTGACATCTCAGCCTCAGGTGAACAACTAACAGGAGTCACTCCCTTCGATGGCTACTGGTCCAAACTATCCATAACCTCTACTGAGGCCTTCAACTGAATGGCCTTCTTAAGTAGAGAAACCACAGAGTCGTGGGGCCGACTCTCAATCTGCATCAGTTGGGAATCCTCAAGGGGACCAGCAATGGCATGCACCTCCGAAGCCTTGGAAACCTTAGACCCATTACCCAGGAAGGTAACAGGCCCATTTATCCCTACCGAGGACGCTGGGAAGGTGAAGGAGGAATGCACTACGCTTTTTCCCGTGATTTTCCTTTTCCCTTTCAAAGTTTTGGTTACTGTCCTGGGGGCCTGAGGTTCAACTGGACGGGCCCGCTTGAGTGGGCCCGGATTAGCTTCTTTACTGCCCCCGGCCTACCAGCCAAAATGTGGGAACCTAGAGGAGCAAAAGGGTTAGCCACAGAGATTGCAGAGGGTTGCAACAGGTTGGCTTCAGACTTTGAAGAGGCCTCAGAAGAAACCGGCACATTAGAAGAAACCGGCACGACACTCAGACTCCCCTTCACAGCCAAAGCAGTCAACTGGGACACCGGCACAGTAACAGTAACAGACCCTCCCTCTGAGCCACCACACCCAGCATTACCAAGCTCCTGCATCATCCCCGATTTCAGCCCCCGACTGCCTTCACTAGAAGAATCGGCCATAGCAACCCTCCGCCCAGGCTGCCGACGACCAAGCTTCTTCGGATACTGCCAGCCATCAGACCCAGCCGCAGGATGCTGGACCGTCGAAGAAGGAGACGCATCTGGAGTCGGAAAGGAACGCCGCCGGCGGAGGGCAGCCATCCAAGGCCCAAACGCCAAACCATCTGAGGAAGAAGCAGTAGACGGGGACGGAGGGCAACTGCCAGCAGGATGCACCAAACCACAGGCTGCACAAATACCCTCTAGCTGTTCGTAGACGAACTGCTGCCAGAAGGGAAGAACAGAGCCATGTACCCTAGCACCTGGCCGCAGGGGTTTGCTCAGATCAACCCGGACACAGGCGCGAGCAAACCCCCCCCCCTCTTCCTCTCCCTTGTCGCCGTATCTATGAATTGGAAATCACCTACAACGGAGAGAATGGATCTGACAATCTCCTCCGACCAGTATTCAATCGGAAGAGCAAGCAGCCGAATCCATAACAGGGCAGTAAACAGGGACCCTTCCACAGGCAAGAATTGAGGGCGCCAGTCCTCCAATGCTAGCAGCTGCCCGTTAGCCATCCAAGGCCTGCCAAGAGCAATCTCCTTAGCTGAAGGATCAGAGAAACGGAAGAGATAGTGGCGGTGGGCCAAGCTAACACACTCCACTTCACCGGAAATCCCCGCTCGATGGAACTCCCGCACAATCGCCTCAGTTGGAACCCAGCACGACAGGCTTCAGGCAATCACCCCTTTCATCCTCCAATCAGTCGATTCATCCTCCAGAATCTGGGCCGGAAGCTGGATAACATCTGGAAACCGCTGCTCCAGGGCCGCAACTTCCGTCGGAGATGGCGAAGATGCCACCCATTCAAACCGGCTATCGACTCCGTGATTCCAAGCTCTTGCCGAGGTCCTGCCCCCATCCGAGGCCGTTGGGTTAACATTCGATGGAGAAGACATCGTCCTCTTGAAGCTCAGAAGTCCGGCACCGATGTTCACCGGAGATCAGCCATCAAGGGATCGAAAGCACGAATCTTGATGCAGAACCAGAAACAGAGAACTCGGTCGCCAGACGCACGAAAACTAAAGCACCTCTTGGTCCCCGTTTATTGCATACAGGAGACGGCTATGCGGCCACGGGCTTCCGCGAGGCTTCAGCGGAGCTCCGTGGAGAAGAAGAATGGTAGCTGAACCCGGTTCAGCCAAAAGAAAAACTTAAATCAAGTCCGTTTAGCACTGTAATTTTAAATTAATTATTAATCAGTAATATGGTAAGGCTTAAAGTGGTACAATGAACGAGGCTTTTTGAGTCTCTGGACTTCTATATAGGAGTTGATCTCTTTCTCTCGTTCTGATTGCACCTCTCGAAGGAAGAGGAAGCGGAATGGCCCATGGCGAGATCACGCTCGAGTTCCCGCCCGCATGGATGGTGGCCACCGTGTGCTCTGTGATCATCTTCATCTCCATCGTCGTCGAGCGCGTCCTCCATTACCTCGGAAAGGTACGAACTTTCTCTAATTTCTCCTCCTCCTCTTCTTTGTTTCTCTCTCACTCTCCGATTGGTTCACCCCATTGGTGATCGGCCAGGGTCTGAAGAAGAAGCACCAGAACGCCCTCTTTCAGGCGCTCTAGAAAGTTAAAGAAGTTCGGCTTCTTGTCTCCCTTTGTCTCTTATCTCTCTTTCTATTCTAGTCTTGGTTGTTTCTTAGCGATGAAGGAATGGTGGCGTTGGAATTTTGGGCGCAGAGTTGATGCTGTTGGGGTTCATATCGCTGCTGCTGACGGTGTTCCAAGGGGCGGTCCAGAAGATATGCATCCCCAAGGGATGGACCATGCGCATGCTTCCCTGCAAGAAATATTCGCTTGAAGTTGCCTCGGCGGATGGCCACGGCTCTGTCTTCCTTGCTGGTGTTCCCGGCATCGGCCGGCGGCTGCTCTCGGAAAGTGGATTCGAAGCGGAACATTGCCGTAAGAAGGCCGGTTCACTGTCCTTGCTCCTTTTTCTGGCTATATATAGACATATATATATATATATATATATATATATACATACATACGCATGTGCACGCATACATATATAAAATGAATATCAATATTTTTTTTTTTTTCTTTCGATGCTACCCTGTAGCATCCTATATCGAATCAAACCGATGCTTTTGTAATGTGTCAAAAGATAACAAATTGTAACAACGCTCCGTTTGATTTTGAAGCCACGGGATGCTCCGGTGAAGCCGGGAAGCTCTTCTCCCATCTCAGCCATCCTCTTCTTCTTCACGCGCCCTCCCTCTCTCTTAGAATCCTCGATCGTTCCAGATAGATACGATGTTAGAGAACAAGCTCTCGTGGGGAGGCGTTCTCTCCTTGCTTTTTATTTTCTCCCTTCTATGGATGGATGATCGAGGATTCTTTCCCTCTTCGCTTCCCTTTGTTGTTCCTTTTCTTTTATATCATTTAATTCTTTTATGGCAGAGCTGTGGGAGTTGGCCTTATGCGGTGGCGGTGGTGTTAGAGACGATGAGGGAGCGAGGAGGAAGGAGAAGCGAGGGTCGTCGTCGTCTTGTTCCAAGAGAAGGAAAGCGAAGCAGGCGCTTCTCTTCCCATCAAGAAATTCAATAAGCTCTGTCTCTGGAGCAGCGGCGAGGGAGAGAGGCGCAGGAAGAGAACGCTGGCGCGGGCGCCCACGTACGACGCCATCGGCACGGGCTGCGTCCTCTGCTTAAGTGCCCCGCCGATCTCTCCCGACTCACCTCTTTGGTTCGACGATCGCCAGAGGAAGCACGCCAGATTTGATTCTCTTGGTCTCCCCTCCATCGCGCTTTTTTTTTTTTTTTAATTTCGTTCTTTGCTTCTCTTGGTCTCTCTCAAGAAGCCTTCCGCGCGGTGGAACCAGAGAATTCGATCGAGGGTTTGATACGCTTGCTTTGATTGATTCAAGGACTAGGGCTTCTTCGCTGCGTGATCGCGTGCATCTCTTGTTCTCCTTGGAAAGGTGCCACCTTTTATTTTTTTTGGATTTCTGTTACCTTTGCGTCGGTTCCCGACCTTATTTTTGGACACCATTTTTTTTTCGTCGACACGCAGAAAGATCCCGTTTTGATCGCGATTTTATCGGCATCTCTCCATGTTTTTGAGCAATTAGCATGAGGCTTCCAACGGGGTTAGGATTCTTTTAATCCATTAAACTGTGCATTCTGGTTCGTTGCTTGGATTTGTGGATGACTTGGCTTGAATGCAATGAAGAATTGTCGGAAAAGAAGCTAAGAATTTCATCACATGGGCAACATATGCTCGGGGCCGGATCGTGGCTGCAAGACTGGATTCTTCCAATCCATTTCACGTAGTCTGTGGCGATCTCGATTGCTGAAGCTCCCATCTCAATGGCCGTCGATGCTCCTCCTCCCCCCGTCGAGACCAAGCCTTCGGAGCCTGTCAAGAGGCAAGAAGCCTCAAGAAACCGCCGCATCTTCCTTCGACGACCACTCCTTTTTTTGGGTTTGTTTTTTTTTAAAAAAAAATAATTATTGTCTATACACACACACACACACACACACACACACACACACATATATATATATATATGTGTGTTTATACACATATATATATATATACACACACACACACACACACACATATATATATATATATATATATATATATATATATATATATATATATATATATATATATATATATATATATATGTATATATATATATATATATATACACACATACACATATATATATATATATATATATATATATATATATATATATATATATATATACAGTGTATATGTATTGTTGGGGGGTAAAATCGTCATTGCATCAATATTCGTGCGAGGAGGCTAAGACTAACCCCATCCCTTCGCCCGCCATGGTGTCCCCGAGCTTCCCATAGCTCGGCTCCCCCGAGTTTCCATAGCTCGGCTTTCTCTGAGCTCCCATAGCTCATCTTCCCCGAGCTTCCACAGCTCGACTCCCCCGAGCTTCCACAGCTCGGCTTCCCTGGGCTTCCATAATTCGGCTTTCTCCGGGCTTCCATAGCTCGGCTTTTCCGAGCCTCCATAGCTCGGCTCCCCGAGCTTCCATAGCTCGGTTTCCCCGAGCTTCCTATAGCTCGGCCACCCGGGCTTCAATAGCTCGCCTCTCCCGAGCTTCCTATAGCTCGGTACTCCCGAGCTTCCTATAGCTCGCCTCTCCCAAGCTTCCTATAGCTCGGTCCTCCCGAGCTTCCTGTAGCTCGTCTACCCCGAGCTTCCATAGCTCGGCTTCACTGAGCGATCCATGATCCAATACTCACCTCGCGGAACCTGACGCGGGAGAGCCTAGGCCTATCGTAACAGAATCCCAGGCAAGGAATCATGTTGAGGAGTGGTCTAGAACCTAACACGGCTACCTGGGACCTACGCACCTACCCGATCTCAAGCCATCAAGGAGCTCTCCTAGCCGTCGATCCCCTAACAAACAAGATATGGATCCCAACGGCCCGATTCGATCCATCTCCGTATCCTAACAACCTTCGAACCTTCCAGAAGGCGCTCAAGATCAGGTGATGACCTATAAATATGACGTTCCCAGATTCCCTTAGGTATGCGCTCACCCTCACTCTCACTCTCTCACTCTCGCCAGCTGCTCGTCGGTGCTCTCTCCTCTAGAGCTCCCGATCGGCCGCCCCTAGAGAGACTCCCCGGAGAGATCCACCTCCCCATTTTCTGATTGATCGCCGATTTCCCTCCACTGACTTGAGCGTCGGAGGGTCTTCCGTGGAGGGCCACCCCCAACGCCTCTTGCGTGAGGACTTGTGTGCAGGTCCGCCCCAGAAGATCGACTGCGCCCGAGTCGGAGGATGGATTCCGCGGCAACAGATTGGCGCTAGAGGAAGGGCCTCAAGTCCCGTTAAAACTTGAAGAAAGGAGATAAGGATCTCGATCGGAGTAGAACCTCTCTAATGGCCAATCGGAGAAGAGCAACCTCTGAAGCCCAAGACTAGGCCGCTTCCCAGAGGCCTGATCCGGAGAACGGTGTAGCGCCGCAACCTCCACCAATTGAAACCCCATCGCCACCAGCCATCTCGGTAACCCAGGACCAGTTCGCCTCGCTGGTCCAGCAAGTCCAGGCCCTGACTCACCTAGTCCAGGAGCGCTTCACGGCTCCTCCCGCTCCGCACCTTCATAAGGAGGCGCGATTCCTTCTTCACCGGCGACTTCCTCCTCCAGTCCGCATGAAGCCGCGGACCCCCCACATCGACCCAGAGGGGACAAACCAGTCCCCCGAGGCGGCCACGATAGGGATCCTCCCAGATCTCGGCGAGCCCGGTCCCTCTCCCCAGTGACCTCCCACCATGATTCGATGCCGTCCCTGCGATCCTCTCGCCCAGCACCTCCTCTGACCGCTAAAGAGGAGACTCCGGCAGATCCAGGAGATGCGTCAGGAGCTGGACGCTGCCAAGCAGGCCCATCCGCCTCAGCCCAAAGCGGAGCAGGGCATCCCTTTCTCCAAAGGGATTATGGAGGAAGTGATCCCCTCCCATGTGAAGCTATTGGCCGTCGAACCCTACCACGGCTCTTCTGACCCGGACGACCATCTTAGCAGCTTCCGTCAATAATGATGTTCCACGGAGCATCCGACGCGATCCTCTGCCGCGCTTTCCCCTCCACCCTCAGAGGATCTGCCCGAACCTGGTTCAATGCCTTGAAGCCAGGTTCCATTGATTCATTTGACGAGCTGAGCCGTCTTTTTATTGGCCAGTTCGTCAGCAGCCGCCGCCACCGACAAAGATCTGACTCCCTCTCCGAAGTCAAGCAGAGACGGGGAGTTGTTGAGAAATTATCTCGGCCATTTTAATAAGGCCATGTTAGAGGTGGACCACCTTAATCATGAGGTGGCTATGTCCGCCTTGGCGGGGGGAGTCTCAAAGGAAAGCGACTTCTACCTGGCTATGGAAGTCAGCTACCCCCCTAACCTCTCTGATATGATGGCCCTGGCGGACAAATACGCTAGGGTCAAAGAATCGCGGAGAGTTGCCCGTGCCGAGTTGGCAAAGAAGAAGGAGCCCAAAGGTCCCGACAGGCACCGTACCGCCCATCGCCGAGTCCACCTCGCCACCAGAGAGTTCCCCCGCTGCCACCGAGGAATCGCTCCCGGAGCCCTCCAGGCGATTCGATCGCTACACTCCTCTAACCGTGCTCCGGGCGCAGATCCTCATGGAAATAGAGCGCCAGCTCCCCGGCCAGCTCCTCTCCGAGGGAACCCGACCCGAAGAGACCCCACCAAGTAATGCCGCTACCACCGGGAGCACGGCCACGATACTGAAGAATGCTGGTAGCTGAAAAATGAAATTGAGAGGCTGATCCAGCGGGGACGACTGAATCAGTTTAGGAGGGCGCCCGAGCCGGGCAAGGAGGTGACCGCCAGCCCGAACCTCAACAACCTCCTCCTCCACCAAATCCGCCCGTGATCGGCCGCATCAACATGATCGAAGAGGCCGGCGGGTCGAGCCCCAGGGATGATGGTGAAGGATCAGCGCCAAAGAGGGCGCGGACGTGCGAGCTCTCCTTCTCCGACGATGATCCCCAAGGGATACAGTTCCCCCATGATGATGCATTAGTTGTATCCCTCAATTTGAATAACTATGATGTAAGCCGGATCCTTGTTGACAGTGGAAGTTCGGTGAATGTTTTGTACCTTGATGTGTTTGCCAAGATGAAGTTACTCATGGAAAACCTTCGAGCCGTGGATTCCACCCTAATGGGATTCACAGGAGACATCATCGTCCCGGAAGGGGTCGTCACCCTGACGGTCCGCACGGGAGCCTGGCCCCTTGTGGCCACTATCTACATGGACTTCCTAGTGACCAAACTCAGGTCCCCATACAACGCCATATTCGGCAGGCCCGGCCTAATGTCCCTCAAAGGCAGTTATCTCCATCCCCCACTTGTCCATGAAATTCCCCACCGAACAAGGTGTTGGAGTTGTTCGAGGAAGTCAAGCCATGGCTCGGCAATGTTTCGTTACCAGCCTTCAGTCCAGAGTGCCGGAGGTTGATGGGCTAAACGCTCGGGAGGACTTCACCGAACAGCGAGGAGAACCAGCAGAGGAACTGGAGGAGGTGCCGTTGGATGAGGCTCGTCCCGACCGAACCATAAAAATCGGGTCGCTACTCAAGGGCGAACCTTGGCACAGATTGATCAGGTTTCTCCGAAGCAACGCTGACATCTTCGCCTGGTCCGCCTCTGACATGCCAGGGATCAGCCCCGAGGTTCTCATCCATCGTCTCAACGTGGACGAGATGCACAGGCCCGTCAATCAGAAGAAGAGGAGCTTCGCCCCGGAACGACAAAAGGCCATTGAAGAAGAAGTAGACAAACTCATCGAGGCAAATTTCGTCCGGGAGGTAAATTATCCAAGCTAGCTATCAAACGTCGTCATGGTGAAGAAGTCGAACGGCAAGTGGAGGATTTGCATCGACTTCACCGACCTCAACAAAGCCTGCCTGAAGGACAGCTTCCCTCTTCCCCAGATCGATCAACTCATGGACGCCATCTCAGGTCACCAGATGCTATCATTATGGACGCCTATTCAGGCTACAATCAAATCTGGATGGCCCCCGAGGATGAAGAAAAGACTGCCTTCATAACCGACCGAGGTACTTACTGTTACCGCGTCATGCCCTTTGGTCTTAAAAATGCAGGTGCCACCTACCAAAGGCTGGTTAACAAAGTATTCAAGGAGCAAATCGGCCGGAATATGGAGGTGTACGTGGACGACATGCTGGTCAAGAGCAAAGAAGCATCACGGCATGTCAAGGACCTCTCAGAGAGCTTTGCAACGCTGCGCAAGTATGGGATGAGGCTCAATCCGACCAAATGCGCCTTCGGCGTTAACTCCAGGAAGTTTCTCGGCTTCATGGTCTCCCAGCGAGGTATCGAAGCTAACCCCCAGAAGATTCAAGCTCTCCAACAAATGGCGCCCCCGGCATCTATTAAAGAGGTCTAGCGCCTAACCGGGAGGATAGCGGCTCTTAACCACTTTGTGGCGCGGTCGGCCGAGAGATGCCTCCCCTTCTTCAAAACCCTTCGGTCGGCTAAGAACTTCCAGTGGACTCCTGAATGTCAAAAATCATTTCAAGATCTCAAGAAATACCTCGGCTCGCCCCCACTCCTCAGCAGTCCGACCCCGGGCGAGACCCTGTTCTTGTACCTGGCTGTTTCGGAAGGTGCCGTCTGTTCGGTGCTGGTCAGAGAGGAAAGCAAGGTCCAAATGCCGATTTACTATGTCAGCAGCTACTTCGCGATGCGGAGACAAGATATAGCAGAATTGAGAAGATGGTGTTGGCCTTAATCACCTCAGTTCGGAAGCTGCGACCATACTTCCAAGCACATTCCGTGACGGTCCTGACTGACCAACCCATCAAGGCGATAGTCCACCGCCCCGAGACATCAGGAAGAATGACCAAGTGGGCCGTCGAGTTGAGCGAGCATGACATCCACTTTCAGCCTCGCCCAGCCATCAAAGCTCAGGTGCTAGCCGACTTCCTCCTCGAGTGTACCATCCCGGAGGATGGTTCTACCCCAGACTCCCCTGAAGAACCAAAATCTGGAGCCCGCTGGCTCCTCCATGTCGACGGGTCATCTAATGCCCATCGCTCTGGTGTGGGCCTGGTTCTCACCAGTCCAGAGGGGGTAACCTTTGAATATGGCATCCGGTTCTCTTTCCGGCCTCCAACAACGAAGCTGAGTACGAAGCCCTGCTAGCCGGTCTCCGAATCGCCCGCAATCTGAAGGTGGAGAAGCTTAATGCCTTCACCGACTCTCAGCTAGTGGCCGGCCATGTATGAGGAGAGTTTGAGGCTCGGAAGCCGAACATGGTTCGATATCTTCAAGAGGTGCGGAGCCTGCTTTCCCATTTTTCCGAATTTGAGATCACTCAGATTCCCAGATCCGAGAATGCCCGCGCCGACCTACTGTCCCGATTGGCGACCACGGAATCAATGGACGCCGAACAAAAGTTCCACCTGGAGACCCTGGAGAAGCCCAGCATCGCGGAAGCCGACCGAATAATGCAAGTTGAAGCCGAACCATCATGGTTCGATCCCATTCTGAAATATCTCAAAGAAGGGTCGCTTCCACCCGACCGGAGAGAGGCTAGAAAGCTGAAGCTACAGGCCACCCACTACGTGCTGATCAACGATCAACTTTACAAACGGTCCTTCTCCATGCCACTGCTCAGATGCCTTCGCCCATCCGAAGCAGACTATGCTCTCCGCGAAGTGCATGAGGAGATTTGCGACAACCATCTGGGAAGCCGGTCCCTATGCCACAAGGTGCTGCGACAAGGCTACTACTGGCCGACAATGCAGAAGGATGCAGACGATCTTGTCCGAGCTTGCGACCCATGCCAGAGGCACTCAACCATTCAAAGACTCCCCTCCGCCGACCTGGTTCCTATATCCTCCGCTTGGCCCTTCGCCAAATGGGGGATGGACATCATCGGCCCATTCCCGCTTGCCACGGGGCAACGGAAATTTCTATTTGTTGCCATCGACTACTTCACTAAGTGGGTCGAGGCGGAGGCGGTTGCACAAATAACCGAGGCACGAGCCAGAGACTTTGTATGGAGGTCCATCATCTGCCGATTCGGCCTCCCGCATACTATAATCACCGATAACGGCAAGCAATCCGACAACCGTAAGTTCCGCCAGTTCTGCGAAGAGCACGGAATTCGTCACCACCTCACCTCGGTCGGGCATCCACAAGCCAACGGAGCGGCCGAAGTGACCAACAGGACCCTGCTTCAAGGAATCAAAGCTCGTCTTTCCAGAGCCCAAGGCAGGTGGGCGGACGAGTTGCACCACATCCTATGGGCCTATCGCACCACCCCGAGGGTCCCCATAGGTGAAACCCCATTCTGGATGGCCTTCGACACGGAGGCCGTTATCCCTGTAGAGATAGGCCTCCCTTCGCTGGGTGGAAAGCTACTCAGAGGAAGCTAGCGATGAACAGCTCCGCACCAACCTCGACCTGATAGAGGAATTAGAGAGAAGGCTCGGATCAGAGTGGCTGCTTATCAACAAAGGGTGGCCCGCTACCACGCCTCCAGAGTCAAAGGGAAAGCCTTCCTACCTGGTGACCTTGTTCTCCGGAAAGCCTCTGTTTCCAAACCACTGGAACAAGGAAAGCTGGCACCAAACTGGGAAGGCCCATACCAAATACGGAGATCATTGGACCGGGAACCTACAAGCTGCAAGATCTAAACGGAAAGTCTGTCCCCCGGACGTGGAACTCAGACAATCTCCGTAAGTATTATCAATAGGGTATGCCCTCTATAAGTCCATTTTTATATACCTTATTATACCTTCCTGTCGGCACATGTTTTCGTAATTTGCAACGTGAATCATCATGCATTACATTGCCAAAGATTGCGGAAAGAAACAGGTGCTGCTCACCAATCCTCGGCACGACCGAGTTACCTATCTGAACAGAAATCCTCCGAACCTTGGCTGGGCCGAGCAACAAATTCTCCGAACCTTGGCAGGGCCAAGTAACAAATCCTCCGAACCTCGGGAGGACATACCCTATTGATAATACTTACGGAGATTGTCTGAGTTCCACATCCGGGGGACAGACTTTCCATTTTTATATACCTTATTATACCTTCCTATCGGCACATGTTTTCGTAATTTCCAACGTGAATCATCATGCATTACATTGCCAAAGATTGTGGAAAGAAACAGGTGCTGCTCACCAATCCTCGGCACGACCGAGTTACCTATCTGAACAGAAATCCTTCGAACCTTGGCTGGGCCGAGCAACAAATTCTCCGAACCTTGGCAGGGCCAAGTAACAAATCCTCCGAACCTCGGCTGGGCCGAGCAACAAATTCTCCGAACCTTGGCAGGGCCAAGTAAAAAATCTCCGAACCTCGGCTGGGCCGAGCAACAAATTCTCCGAACCTTGGCAGGGCCAAGTAAAAAATCTCCGAACCTCGGCTGGGCCGAGCAACAAATTCTCCGAACCTTGGCAGGGCCAAGTAAAAAATCTCCGAACCTCGGCTGGGCCAAGCAACAAATTCTTCGAACCTTGGCAGGGCCAACTAAAAAATCTCCGAACCTCGGCTGGGTCGAGTAACAAAACCTCGGCACGCCCAAGCAACAAGATCCCCGAGCCTAGACAGGGCTGCGATCTTTAAAGCCCCGGCCAAGACCGGAGTGCGTAAACTTTCGCTGAAGCCAAGGGCTACATTCTGCCGCTAGAAACCTCGGCCAAAGCCGGGGAGCGACCTTAGTTATCAAGTTCCTCAGGCCAACCGAGTGATATTCCCGTGCCCTGATCGCGCCTGACGACCAAATCGTCAGCCAAATGAGCAAAATTCTCACGCCTTAGCCGCACCCCAGGGTGTCGTTTGAAGCAGGGTAACTTCTCGAGTACCCTAAAAATGAAAACGAAGGCAAAAACCTCTGATACTCCGAAGAAGTAAAGGAACTCCTTCTGAAGGATCGCCTAGGTCTGCCACTGGTCCAAACAGAGACCAGTAACCCCCAAGAAAACTCATGTTCGGACTCGGGCAGCTTACAAGCCCCAACCAATCTAAACGGACTCCTAAACTATGTTCAAATTCGGGTGACCTACGTGCCCTAAACGAAACCCGCCCGTGATTTCCTAAAAATCAGCTCGGACTTGGGCGATCGGAAAGCCCCAACCAACGTTCGCAAATGTTCTGGGAAAGCGAAATACACAGTTTGATAAAACTTTATATTCATTAATTGAAAAGGGGGGAAAGACAAAGGTGATGAAAGAAAAGAAAAAGAAAAAGAAGAAGAAGCCCTTGCTAGAGCTCACTATCACTCCCGGAAGCCAACAAGTCCTCCAGGCGTTGGGAGAGCTCGGCGACTTGCTGGTGGAGTGACACTATTTCCTCCTTCTGCCGGTCCGCCACCCGTAGGGCCTCAACCTCCCTCATGGTAACATCGACATATTCTTCAACAACCCTCTCGAGTCGCTGGTGGCTCGCGAGGGTCGACGCCAGGCCCAGCCCGTCGACTGTAATAGTGGGACGGCCCCCAACTGGATGTAGCAGGCCGTTAATCGCCGCCCTTAGTTCGTCAGATGGTCGCTCTCCTCCTTGAGAAGCCATGATGAAAACTATTTTGAAGCTGAACCAGAGGGGTGGCGAAAACCAGCACACCCCCGTTCGTATTTATACTTGTCAGGCGAGTATTTCGATCAGTCGGGCCGTAACCACCGACCTATGAGAACTCACCACGTATCATCGCTTTAATTAGCGCCTGCAGAATCCGAAAGGCTGTGCCCCATCCCGAGTGAAATCGGTAATGCGGACGGACTGTTCGGGAACCCCCCTGAACAGAGTATCTCCCGATCTGCCGGCCCCCCATAATAAATGCTCCCAACACTTCCCCAAGCTCTTTTAAGCTGTCCGCCTTTCGGGAAATGTAAAAAAGAAAGAATTCCAGCGCCTGGCAGTAGTTCGTCCCCTCAGGAGGGGTAACGTCATAAATGGAGAGCGTGACCATGCACTGCCCGTTCCACCTTGACGCCCCTCACTGAACGCCGTAGGGACCTAGCATTATGACTCATGGTGGCGACTAGGTCACTTCTCCGAGCACCCCAAATCTCCAAACCTTGGCAGGGCCAAGTAATAAATCCTCCGAACCTCGGACAGGCCGAGCAACAGATTCTCTGAACCTTGGCAGGGCCAAGTAACAAATCCTCCGAACCTCGGCTGGGCCGAGCGATAAATTCTCCGAACCTCGGCAAGGCCGAGCCATAAACATTCGGGCTCCAATGGGGACGAGGCATAAATCTCCGAGCTTCAAACCAAGATAAGGAGCGTATTCTACCACCGAACAATCTCTGACCTCCGTCTGGACCAGGGCTATTTGCAAGCCCCGACTAGTTCGGATAACGCGGGATCCTTGCCTAAAAAACTAACGGGACATCCTTGCATTCCATGGCCAGGAACAACAACTTAACATAGGAGAAATAGAGATTGAGAAACAGAGCAAAACTTTCTTTATTTCATTGCCATCAAAACCAATTACAAATGCCTAAGAGGCGTTACAAGAGCATTGAAATGCATAAAATAAAGACAAGCACAAGACTCGGGCAACTGCTCCAAAGTAGACCTGGGCAACTGTGATGCTCCGGCGTCCCGACCGACGAGTCGGATAAACCGCAAACAGTCAGCTCGCGCCGATAATGGGCGGGCGACATGGACTAATAGTTGCGGCCAGCTTCGGTAAATAATGATATCTCGGTGACCCAACCGAGATATCAGGGTGATTGGAAAGGGTGGACGGAATGTCACCCCTAACCACCCAACCGAGAGGCCCCCCGGCGAGTAGGTAGGAAGCCCACGGACCCTGGCGCCGGAACGCTCTCCCAAACCGAGTGTGTACCGCCCCAACTTGCCCAAACTCCAAGGCAAGGTACCTGCGGGCGGCACACTATCACCCCCTCCCCACATGGCGAAAGATTCCCCAGGCGGGCAAGCCCAGGAATCCGAATCGGGGGAGGAGGAGAAGTTCAAGCGAGTCATGGGGAGCCCGTGTACACTTCCTACCGTACTTCCCCAACGGGGAACCACAAAGGTCACACTGGAAGCACATATGTTCGCTCTCCATGTGATCTCTGCGCCCTCCCTGTGCGCTCTCCATATGATCTCCGGGACTCATCCCTAAGGGCGAGCCACTCTTCAGCAGCTCCTTCATGCCCCAACTGTCCGGAGGCGAAGGGCTTATGAAAGGAAAGCTCGACCCTCCCACTCGCAACAGCGGAGAAATGAGCATGGTGGAAACTCCAATGGGAAAGAAACTTTGGGAATGACCTAAAACGACCCCTCTTTCCCCCTTTTATAGGAAAAAAATGAACCGGGAACAACTACCAAGGCCAGAAGCCCCGAGATTCAAAACACCTGGGCCATGCCTCCACGTGGCCTCCCAGGTTGAAAGCAGCGCCCCGCTGCGCGCCGAGCCCATCGCCTAAACCATGACGCATGCAAAGATTTCCCTTTGATCCCGAATCACGGTTATTAAACGCAGAGAATCGCCCACTGATCTTACAGAAACTGACAAGGTTCAGGAGATCGTCCTACGAAAGTAACATCCTCCAATGGTAAACGGGTGCGTGCGCCGTACGCTAAAACGACCTGCATAGAAAAAGACCAATGCCATAAAAGCCTTCCGGAAAGCGCAGAAGCAGCTTTTTGCTCCCCACAGAGCCGTATCACCAACTCTGGTGAAATAAAAACTGATCTACCTGCAGAACGGCAGAGCGCTGGTAGGGCAGCAAAAAGCACGAACATCGATTGTTCGTCGACTGCTTCCCGAGGAAGTTAATCGCTCGAAGAACTTGTGCAACAAAATTGAACATCTCAAAACGAAAATGTACGCGAGGGCTATGCAAACTATTCTTTCATTCACCGAAAAAGGAAGTAACAAAAGAAACGGAAAATACATCAGCCCTCACAGGGGCTCACCATCTTCTCCCGAACCGCCGACCGTTCTCCCTGATCCGCCGCAGGGCTACCCGCCTGCTGTTGGAGAGACGCCACGCGCCTCTCTAAACAATCGTTAACCGCACGAAGGTGCATGATCTCCCTGGTGGAGGCGATCACGTATTGTTCGGTCGCCTCCTGGAGTCATTGTCGACTCGCCAACAAGGAGGCTAGGACCTCCCCGTCGACGACGGTCTGGGTGCGGCTCCTACGAGCCCCCCAGCGAGTGTTGGCATCGCCGGCTGGTGCTCCGTTTGACCTTCCGCCATCCTTGGAAGCCATTCCGTCGGCGCAAGCTCGTATCAAGCTAGCAAAGGTCGTCGAATGAAATGGCCAATGATAACCGGACCCTCCATCGGTATTGAAACTGATCCAAGCAAGAGATCTACCTGCTCCAGCCATCGGCCCTCGAGCCATCGACACAAGGTCCCGCCATATGTCGCCGCTTGGGTAACCACTCTCATCCGTCGGCCCTAGCCGACCTATTTCACTCGTCGGCCCTAGTCAACCTATTTCACTCGTCGGCCCTAGCCGACCTACCTCATTCGTCGGCCCTAGCTGACCCATTTTGCCGTCGGCCCTAGCCGACCTACCTTGCCGTTGGCCCTAGCCGACCTATCTCACCCGTCGGCCCTAGCCAACTTATTCCGTCTGTCGGCCCAAGCCGATTTACCCTATCCGTCGGCCTTAGCCGACCTACTTCGTTCCTCAAGTTTTAATCAATCTATCGCATCGCTCAAACATGAACCGAACCAGATCGTCTCTCGGTTCACCGGTCAAGGCTATCGCCCTGCCTTGGACCCAGCCAATGCGTTCCCCCGATCCTAAGATAAAAGCGATCAAACAGCGCCAACAAGCCATAAGTCGCTTGCGATCGGGGCGAAACTTGGAGCGAAGGACCGCCCAAGAAAAAGCACTCAAATGGAAGAAAAAATGTCAGGCAGAATTACAGCTCGGGAAACAAAACGTAGAAGTGTCTTTTTAAAGGTCGGGAACCGCGTCAGTTCCAGGGAACCCCCAATTACATCTGCAGAGGCATGGCTTGATTCGCCCTTCTCAAATGCCTTAGCCTCCTCGACGGCAGTTTGCGAATGTCCTCCAGAAGCTGCAGCCTCGTCGGGACCCGGGGCGGCACCAAGGTCGGTATCCGAAGTGTCGACGTACTCATCCTCCTCTTCACCCCCGGAGTCACCAGCGTCGAGAGCTTCAGCATCCAGGAAAGAGAGATCCCATTCTGGGTGCTCGCTGGATATTTTATCTCTGCATTCTTTCACTCCGAGTTGGAAGGCGTCAGCACCAATTACGTCCTATTCGCCCTTGAGCATGGCAAGTTGTATCTCAGCCTCGGCCACTTGGCCCCACAATAAGGCAACTTGCCTCTCAGCTTCTGCGACCTGAGTCTGCAGAAAAACGGTTTGCTCCTCGAACACGCCGGCCCGCGCCTCGAGTTCCGAACTCCTACCTCGGCTAGACGCAAGCTCACCTTGCAAAGCCCAATTGTCCAGCTCTAATTTTGCCATCTGCGAAGCCAGAAACAGTTGGCATCATGAGGAACCCAAAAAGGAAACTAAAAAAGGGGAAATAGGATCGTACCTCCTCCTTTTGTTGGGCCAAGCTTTTGGTCAGCTCCTCGGCCTCACCCCTGGCCCTCGCTTTATCGGCCCTAACCAACTCGATCCTTTCTTGGAGGGTGTTAATCCTCGACTGCTTATCTTCGACCTCTCCCCGGGCTTGGGATAGCTCGCCACTCAGCCGGGCTATCATCCCTTCGTGCCATTTAGCACTGACTCTCAAGTCAGCGACCTCGCGCACTGCTGCAGCTTCTCCTCCACCTCATTAAGCATTCTGGCCAAGCGTTTTCTCTCGTCGACGGCCTCCTTCCCCAACCGGCCCAGACTCTCATTATGTTCTCTCTGCAACGCCGCCACTTCCTCAGAATGCTTTGACTTAACCCGAGCCAACTCCAAGCACGCGTCGTCGTTCTTTGCCAGGAGCCCCTGCAACTCCTTCACTTTACGCTTTTGCTTGGACGCTTCGGCTAGGGCGGCCTGATACGATGCCTTCATCCCCACCAAACTTTTGTTGTTGGTAGCCAGGAGTTCCTCGAACTTCTCGGACGCCTCTACTCGCGATCAGAGTTCGGCGCTGGCTCTCCTAGCCTGAACGCTGGCCCCCGTCGCCAAACTCAAACGCAGCACATCGCCCGAGAAAGCAAAACACTCTACAGGATAAAAATGAGTAAGAATATGCAATCAAGTCAGCCGGAAAGTATCCACCACCCGAGAGTGGTGACTCACCCGTGAGGCGTCGGCCCGTGTCATCTTCATGAGAGTCGTATTGTCAATGTCGGGAAGAAGATGAACACTTTCGGCCACGCCCTGCTGCCCGAACGCGGCATCAACCAACTCCAAGTCCGCAAACTTGTCCATCGAGGGATCTGCACCCGGGTACAAGGCCGACCTCATTAAAACAGAAAACGTTTCCTCGACGCCCATGTTCAAGCTACTAGGCTGGCCGTCTCCACCCGAGGGGTCAACCTGGGCAACCTCCGACTGAGAAGCCTTCAACTTCCCAGCTTCTTCTATCAGAACTCTGGCTTGAGCCTCTTTAGATAATTCGGCCAACCCAAGCGCCAGCCTCCCCAAAACCCTTCTTGAAAGAGTCTCCATTGCGGGACTCCCGTCTCACTGCGCTCCCTCTTCCAACCTGTCTCCTTCGGCCACAGTCACCTGCATCTCCTCTGCAGGCTCTGTCGGAACCTCTATCTGGCTTGCTTCTCGAATCCGTCTCCTCTGAAAGCCCCCCAGAAACGATGACCTCCGTCGAATCCGTCGCCGGCTCATCTTTCAAAGGATGTGGCCGGAGGAGCCAATGGAATCTCATCTGAGCTATCCAATAGTTCCACCACAGGGGGATAAGGGATCCCATCTGTCCTCAAATCCTCCCTCGCCTCCGGCGCTCTCGCCGTGGTCACCCCAGCATCCGGCGAGCATCTTACGGAAGTGCGAGCCCTCTTTTCGGGCCCACTTTCCTCTGCACCGCCGCTCTCCCCTGGGCGCTTGCCTCTCTTCCTCTTGGCAAGACTCGACCACGCCGACCTCTTGGCTGCAAGAGCAGAGGGCATACAATTAAATCCAAACACGTTCGCCTGGATAACAAATAACGGAGAAGACGAAAGGGAGGACTCACCTTGCGGGTCCAGAGGACTAAGCCCGGCCACAAAAAGGGCACCCTCCGATAGCAAGTCATTGGCCGAAAATACCTGGCCATTGCGGAGGACGTCCAGATCTCTCTCCTCTTGCTCGGATAAAACCGGATGCGTTTCCGCATCCCGGACGAAATTTCCCCATCTCCGAGGGAAGTTGGAACCAATGTTCCCCTCAGCGATGACGAATCAACTCTTCCATCCCTTTATGGAGGACGGCTTATCCACGATCGTGTTGAAGGACCTCCGAGGTCCGATGTAAGGCCACTCCGACTTCCGCCCGGGTATTAAATGATAGCAGGCGGAAAAGAGGGAGAGTGGTGACGATCTG
>UESW01002870.1:136678-149637 GCA_900491605.1 Calamus simplicifolius
TTGTGTCCATGACCATAGCCAAACATCTTGTAAAAAGAATTTTAGTTGATAGTGGAAGTTCGGTGGATGTTTTGAGCTACGAGGCTTTTGTTCGAATGAACCTATCAAAGTCTTCCCTTCGACCTGTCGCCATGCCTTTAATGGGCTTTACTGGGGATCCTGTGAGCGTGGAAGGGGAGATTGCCCTCCCTGTCATAGCTGGGACCCCTCCGCGTCAAAGCACGGTGGTCATAAATTTTCTGGTGGTTCGGGTCCCGCTGGCTTATAATGCTATCCTGGGGAGGCCAGGCTTGAATTTGCTAGATGTCATCATCTCCACCAAGAGATTGTTGGTAAGATTCCCCATCGACGAAGGAGTCGGAGAAATGAAGGGAGAGCAAAGCCCGCCACCGCTTTGCTATCACTTATCTCCCAGTCCACTGGAGGCGGCATCGGCAATAACCTCTGAGCCGCTTGACCCCCGAGAGCAGGGAAGGAGGGGAGAACCAGTCGAGCACCTCCTGACCCTCCCCTTGGGGGATGACCCAACAAGGACCGTCCAGGTTGGGGCGCTACTTTCGGAGGAGGCACGTGATCGACTTCTCACTTTCCTGCGTACCAACGCTGACGTCTTTGCATGGTCATCCTCAGACATACCAAGCATCCCTAAGGAGGTGATCACTCATCGGCTCAACCTCAGGCCAGAGTGTCGGTCGGTCCGACAGAAGAAAAGGAGCTTCGCTCCACAGACAGAAAGCTATCGACGAGGAAGTTCGTAAGCTAACAGCTGCAGGCCATATTCGGGAAGTTCATTACCCCGAATGGTTGGCCAACGTGGTGATGGTCTGTAAGACTAATGGAAGCTGGAGATGTGTGTGACTTCACTGATCTCAACAAAGCATGCCCCAAGGACAGCTTTCCTTTGCCCCGGATCGATCAACTGGTGGACGCTACATCCGGCCATGAGATCCTTAGCTTTATGGATGCCTTCTCTGGATACAACCAGATCAGGATGAACCCGGTGGATGAGGAAGCTACCTCCTTCATAACTGAGAAGGGGTTGTATTGCTACAAGGTAATGCCATTTGGGCTAAAACACGCGGGAGCCACCTACCAAAGGTTAATGAATAAGGTCTTCGAAGACCAGATGGACACAACATGGAGGTATACGTGGATGACATGCTGACAAAAAGTGTCCACGCCACCAACCATATCGCCGACCTAACGGAAACTTTCGACAACCTTCACCGACACAGATGAGGCTAAACCCACGCAAGTGTGCGTTTGGGGTGACAGCCGGAAAGTTCTTGGGTTTCATGGTGACCCGTGAGGAATCGAGGTAAACCCGGACAAAGTTCAAGCCATCCTGGACATGAGGTCTCCCACCAACAAGAAGGAAGTACAGCGCCTGACGGAAAGGGTGGCGGCCTTAAGCCGTTTCCTGTCCAAGTCCGCTGAGAGGTGCCTGCCTTTCTTCAAGGCGCTCCGCAGGGCCAACCGATTCGAATGGACGAAAGAATGTCAGAAGGCGTTCGAGGGGCTAAAGAAATTCCTATCTACCCCGCCACTGCTATCCAAGCCAACGGATGAAGAAGAGCTCCTTCTGTACCTCACGGCTTCTCCCGAGGCCGTCAGTTCCGTGCTGGTCCGCAGGGATACCAATGGCATGCAAAAGCCGGTGTATTATACAAGTAAGGTGCTCCACAATGCAGAGACCAGGTATTCAAAGATTGAGAAGATTATTTCCATGTTAATCATATCTGCCCAGTGCCTACGACCATACTTCCAAGCCCACCTGATCGCGGTGATCACAGACCAACCTTTAAAGACAGTTCTCGCTCACCGGATACTTCGGGCCGATTGGCGAAGTGGGCGCTCAAGTTGGGGGAGTTTGATCTATCTTTTTGCCCTCGGTCGGCCATGAAATCCTAAGTCCTGGCAGATTTTTTGGTCGAGTGTACCTGGGGCGAGGATCAACCCGAAGAGTCCTCTGCAAACCCCTCGCTTCTCGGAACTAGAGATGATGAATGGATCCTTCATGTAGACGGTGCATCAAATTCTCAAGGGAACGGAGCAGGCCTCATCCTGGCCAACTCGGACGGGGTTGTAACCGAGTGTGCGCTCCGCTTTCTCTTCCCAGCCACCAACAATCAGGTGGAGTATGAAGCTCCGCTGTCTGGGATAAGACTAGCCCGAGAGCTCGGGGTGAAACGCCTTAGGGCATTCACTAACTCCCAGCTGGTCACTGGCCAAATCGCAGGGGAGTATGAAGCAAGGGATCCCATTATGTCCCGCTACTTAAGTATGGTGCAGTCGCAAGCTTATCTCTTGGCTTATTTCAATGTTAGCTATATTCCTCGAGGGGAAAATGCTAGAGCCGACGCCTTGTCCCATCTTGCCACCTCAACTGATGGGATGTTGGGAAGAGCTTATGTAGAGCACCTGGAAGCCCCAAGTATTGACGTAACGAGAGAAACTCTACCAGTTGGGAAGAGCCTTCCTGGATGGATGCTTATGTCGGTACCTTACCAACGGTACCCTCCCTGAAGACCCTACCGAGGCCAGGAAACTCAAAAGACAGACCCCAAAGTTTTTCATAATGGAGGGAAAACTCTATCGAAGGTCGTTCTCATACCCGGTTCTCAGATGTGTTGGCCCCACAGAAGCAGATTATATCCTGCGAGAGATACATGAAGGTATGTGTGGAAGCCATATGGGGGGCAGAGCTCTTACATACAAAGCCCTACGGTAGGGATATTACTGGCTGACAATGAAGGAGGATGCGTCCGAACTTGTTAAGACGTGTGACAGCTGCCAACGCCATGCAAATATTCAACATCAATCGACGTCCCAGCTGACCCCCCTGGCTGCACCCTGGCCCTTCGCTTAGTGGGGTATGGACATCCTGAGACCATTCCCTCTAGCCTCCGGACAATGCAAATTCTTATTAGTAACGGTTGACCATTTCACCAAGTGGATCGAGGCTGAGGCCATCGCCAAGATCACTGAGGGCAAAGTAAGATCTTTCTTCTGGAAGTCTGTCGTGTGTCGGTTCGGACTGCCACACACCCTCGTTACTGATAATGGCCGACAGTTTGACAACACGGCCTTCCTTGAATTCTGCACCGGCCTGGGCATTCATCAACGATTCACCTCTGTGGGGCACCCCAAGACCAATGGCGCAGCCGAGGTCACCAATCGCATTATCCTCCAAGGGCTCAGGGCCCGGCTAGATGGCTGCAAAGGATGTTGGGTGGAGAGCTCCCCAATGTATTGTGTGGGCCTACCACACGACGCCACGAGCCCCCACCGGGGAAACTCCTTTCAGCCTGGTCTTTGGGACTGAGGCCGTCATTCCGGTGGAAATAGGTGTCCCCAGTCCTCGGACAGATTTATACCACGAAGAGAGTAACCCAAGTCAGCTGTGGGCCGATCTAGATCTAGTGGAAGAATTGCGAGACCAAGCGCAACTTCGTATGGCGGCTTTCCATCAGCGAGCGGCCAGATACTACAATGCTCGAGTACGGTCCAAGACATTCCGCCCAGGAGATCTTGTCCTGCGACGAGCTGAAGTATCAAAGCCGACAGAGGGAGGCAAGCTATCACCAAAATGGAAAGGACCATACCGTATCAAAGAAGTTCTTCATCATGGGGCATACAAAGTTGAAGAGCTAGACGGGAAACCGCTCCCTCGCACTTGAAACGCCAACAATCTATGTCGGTATTATCAGTAATGTGCTAACTTCATTAACCTGAACCTGCTTAACAGATTGCTGTTCAAAATATTTTTATTGCTTTTCGAGTGATCATGCTTCTTACCAAAGCCCGGCTCCGCGTCGGCACCTAAAGCCCGGCTCCGCATCGGCACCAAAGCCCGGCTCCGCGTCGGCACCTAAAGCTCGGCTCCGCGTCGGCACTAAAGCCCGGCTCCGCGTCGGCACCTAAAGCCTGGCTCCGCGTCGGCACCTAAAGCCCGGCTCCGCGTTGGCACTAAAGCCTGGCTCCGCGTCGGCACCGAAAGCCCGGCTCTGCATCGGCACCTAAAGCCCGGCTCCGCGTCGGCACTAAAGCTCGGCTCCACGTTGGTACTAAAGCCCGGCTCCGCGTTGGCACTAAAGCCCGGCTCTGCGTCGGCACCTAAAGCCCGGCTCGCGCTGGTACCAAAGCCTGCTCCGCGTCGGCACCAAATCTCGGCTCGCGTAGGCACCAAAGCCTAGCTCCGCGCCGACACCAAAGCCTGGCTCCGCGCTGGCACCAAAGCCTGACTCCGCGTCGGCACGAACGGGGTCTAATACTATGGTTTAACTTTCGTTTCTGCAATCAAGACTGATCCCGTATCAGTTCTCTAACTGAAAAAGAAATCGTGCTGTAGCTTTTCAGCCACTGGTGGTTGGTTCGCGACAACTCATACACCAGCAAAACCATTATGATCAAAGACAAGTGTTATGGATCGAAGGATTCATTAACAGCTAAAAGTTTACAAAATTGCCGAGCAAAGTCGGACTTGAGGCAATACAATAAAAATAAAGAAAAAAAAACTAAGGATCACTTGAGGCTGGGTCATCCTCCTCAGGGACTTCATCTGGCTCCAATCCTTTAATTTCCTTGAGGTTGTAGAGTTTCTGAATCTTTTCCTTGCAGTCATGGAAGCCAGCTTCGTAAGCGAATATCGTCGATTCGGCTAATTCCTTACTAAAGGCTCTAGACTTCCTGAAGTTCTCTACGGCCTCCGTGGCTCTCTTCTCCGCCTCGAAGGTTTTTTGCTCGGCCTCCGCGACCTTCTCGGCCTCCATGGCCTTTTTATCGGCCTCGGTGGCCTTCCTCTCAGTTTTGATCACCGCCGCCTTCAAGTCGGCAATCTTGGCATCGGACTGACGGGCGACCTCTTTGGCCACATCCATTTCAATGGCGGTGGAGTATAATCGGTCCTTCAAAATGCACATTTCTAATTTCGCCACCACCAATTTTTCCTTTGCCATCTTCTATTTTTCTTCGGCCACCTGAGCATTATCCAGCTCGTTGGCCGCCTGACGCTGGGCAACTTCCAGCGCATATTCTGCCTTCTCGTCTCTTTGCCGGATGGCTTCGGCTTGTCCTTTTAATATGGCTCGGGTATCCTCTAAGGCCATTTCCGCCTTCTCAGCCCTGGCTTGGAGCGCTAGCATCTCCTCCCGCGATTGGTCGAGAGCGGCATCGCCTAGGGTCCAAAGATCCCTCATGGCAATCATGGAGTTCAGTGCCTCGATAGAATGTCTAGTTTTTTTTTTAATGAAAAAAAGAGAGGGCAATGATGAAGAAGTTGATAATAGGACAAAACTCACCCAGAGGTGTGCCACAAACGCCTATCGAAAGAAGGTGCCCTCCCCTGATGATGGAGAAACTCCTGCACCTCGACCACGGACGACTTGTTCAACGCCTGCTCGGCCCAGCGGCTGTGGTTCGCCAAAATCGATTGGAAGGAAGGGTCGACGCCTTTCCTTTCCGCAGATGTGGGGGCTGCCTGGGAGGACTCTGCCTCCAACTCTGCTACCTCCTGCACCTTTTCCGGTGGAGGTGCCTCGGTTGTTGCCCCTTTGGGGGGGCATAACAGCTGCTGGAGCCGGCTTTGTGGTTGAGTGAACTGGCTCCGCTTTGGCAGCTTCGGACGGGGGTGACGATGCTTTTGTGACCCGCTTCGGAGAGGGATCGAGCAGGATGACGGGAGAGGGAGCCGGTACTGAAGGCAAATCGTTTCCTCTTGCCTGGCTCTGCCCTACTTCCTCGCTGACCTCGGCCCTTATCGTGTCTTTCCTTGTGGGCTCGTCGGCTTGGGCTCTTACTGCCTCGTGCCCTTGCAGGGGCTCCACAACTTTGGCCCTCCCAGCATCGGTCCTCTTCGGAATCTTGGCACGTGGGGGCTCCGCAACTTTGGCCCTTCCAGCGTCGGCCCTCCCAGCATCGGTCCTCCTTGGAATCTTAGCGATGGCCCTCCTCTCGGCGGGGGCCCCATTCCCCGTTGCCTTCCTCTTTTTAGTAACAGCTTGCCTGAGCTCGCGAAGTAATGGCGTCATCCCTATAAAAAAAACAAACAGGAGATAAGTAAAAAAAAAGGAAAGAAGGAAAAAGGTGAGTAATCAAGTACTCACCACCAGAAGGGATTAGGCCGGCAAGACAAAGGTTTTCATCGATCAGAAGCTTATTATTACATCGAGGGACATCGGCAGTCAGAAGCTGCCCAAATGCCATTCGATCCCTTGGGAGGATGGAGAAATCCCTATTGGCGTCAGTGTTTGGTGTCCCCCAGCTTCCACTCACCCCCTCGACATCAGCAAAAAAGAACTTATCCTTCCACCCTTTAACAGAGGAGGGAAGATACAATTTGAGGATCCTAGTGGGTCTAGGAGTAAAGGACCACCAACCTGACTGCTTGCGAAGGGTATAAAAACTACGGAATAAGGAGATACTGGCCTCTATTCCTTGCATGTGACAGAGAACCAGAAAGCCAACGATAGTTCGGATCGAGTTAGGGACTAGTTGGGAAGGTGTTAAAGAATATCTATCTAGAAGGTTAAGGATGAAAGGATGGATGGGTAATCGAAGTCCTACCTTAAAAAAGGCTCCGTACAAGGCAACTCTTCCGGGACGGGAAGAGGTTACCCTATCATCAGGAGCAGGGTAGGACAGACGTATGTTTGGTGGCAAATTGTACTTGGTCCTTAGGTTTACTATGTCTTGAGCAGACATAGTGGAAGCAGTCCACTCGGGGGACTCTTTGACAACGATGGAAGGACCAGCAGCTATCGAACGGTACCGGGGGGAGGTCCGTCCGATGGTCGGACGACTCCCAGCTGCAGGACGTCCGACCGACCGCTGCTCCGCGAGGAATGGTTAGAAGATGGGGTGGTCCACTGACTTGGTAAGGAAGCAGATGGTTGAGAAGGAATGGAGGAACGACCCTCGGAATCAGAAATAGAACAGGAGGGCGAGGAAGCCATGGGAACTAACCTGGAAAGCTCGAACTAAGATTGAAGGAGCACGAGGAGAGAAACAGACACAGGAGGCAAACGGGCGCTTGCAGACTCAAGGGAGGTGGCTACAACGAAAGAGAAGGTGGGAACGGGAGGATAAGGATGATTTTTTTCTTTTATAGCCCCATTTCAAATCATCCCGCGGCAGTCCGGTCTGGCCATGTGTCTGTCTTCAATTGGAAGCCGCTTCGGCGGCCTATCGGCGCAAAAAACATGAAAAGCACCACCAATAGAAAGATGGCGGTGGCCTTACCGTAATGATGATGCTCGCCTTTTTACAACTCCTTACCCGAGAGAAATCTTCCCCAATCCCAACGGCCTGAACGGACGAAATAATGGTGCGGAAGTTAGCCGCCTAGTGGATATTAACACCCCTTTCGCTGATGATCATACGCCCACCCATCTTAGGGGCGGTGACTATTTCCTCTGGGTGGTATTATAACCTCCTGCACAATTTTCGGAGATAATGATGTGATAGCTCATCCTAGGGATTGTGGAATCATGGCTCCAGCCTTTGTCTCCGGCCTTTGGCGTTGGCCTTTGGCTCCGGCCTTTGGCGTCGGCCTTTGGCTCCGGCCTCCAGCGTCGGCCTCAGCCTTTGACTTTAGCCTTTGGCGTCGGCCTTTGACTCCGGCCTCCAACGTCGGCCTCAGCCTTTGGCTCCGGCCTTTGGCGTCGGCCTTTGGCTCCGGCCTCCAGCGTCGGCCTCGAACCCTGGCTTCAGCTCCAGCTTTAGCTTGGTGCCTTATTTTCCCACATACGCTATGACCCACTTCAGGTAACAAATCCCGAGATTCGAGACACCTGTTACCGTATATCTTGCTCACCGGAATCACGGGCAGGAACTAACACGCCCAGCAGTTACCGCCTTAAGCAGCCCCCATCTAGCAATGGCTTACCCATTTGCCGTTCGAGGGAGCTTATCCTAACAAAGAAGATTCGACGGTTCAAAATGGAACGGAAAGAAAGGAACCTCCAAGACAGGTATAAAAAGGCCCCGAGCTCAGCTAAAAAGGGGAGACTCTCTCTCTTTCATTCGCTCTCTCAGAGAAAAGATAAACTACATCCTTGTTCGACAAGCTAACTAACTTGAGCGTCGGAGGGTCCTCGCCGGAAATACCGGCCCGGGGACTTCTTGCAGGATTCCAAAGGAGGAAGACAACCTTTCCACACCATTTTGGAGGCCCACGATAGATCTCAGTACGCCCGGCGCTCATCACAGGTGACTTGGCTGCACCATGTATATATATGTGTATATTTATATATACACACACACATATATATATATATGTGCATATATATATACAGTGTGTATATATATGCGTGTGTGTCTATATATATATATATATGTGTGTGTGTGTGTGTGTGTGTGTGTGTCTATATATATATGTGTGTGTGTGTGTGTATACGTATATAAACACACATATATGTGTGTGTATGCATATACACACATATATATGTGTCTATATATACACATATATACATGTGTGTATATTTATACACACACACACACAGAGATATATATATATATATATATATATATATATATATATATATATATATATATATGTTTGTGCGTATATATTATACACACACATATATATGTGTGTATATATACACATATATATATATACAGTGTGTAATATATATATATACACACATATATATATATACAGTGTGTATATATACATATGTGTGTATATATATACACATATATATACAGTATGTAAATATATATATATACACACATATATATATACAGTGTGTATATATATATACAAACACACACACACACACACACACACACATATATATATATATATATATATATATATATATATATATATATATATATATATGTGTGTGTGTGTGTGTGTGTGTGTGTCTGCAACTAATCCAGTGACAGGGATGCTCAGAAGATGTCCTAAACTCTGAAAGGTAAGGTGAAACTCTCTTCCCTCAAACAGACACTACAAGAAAATACTAAATAGCGACGCAAATTTAGCGACGCAATTATGCGTCGCTAAATTGCGATCACTTTGCGACGCCTATGTGACAACAAAATATTATGACGTAATTAGCGACGCATTAGCGACTCAATAAACCAGAAAAATCAAAAAAATTAATTTTTTTATTTAGCGACGCAAATAATGCGTCGTAATATTTTTAAATTAATTTTTTATAAAATATAAATATTGGAAAAAAATATTGCGACGCAACTCAGTGCGTCGCAATATTTTTAAAAGAATTAGATATGTTAAATAGCGATGCAATAAACCAGAAAATTAGAAAAATTATTTTTAATTTAGCGATGCACCAATTGCGTCGCAAATAATTTAAATGAAATTAAATTTTATAAAATATAAATATTAGAAAAAAATATTGCGATGCAACTCAGTGCATCGTAATGTTTTTAAAAAAATTAAATATATTAAATAGCGACGCATTAGCGACGCAATAAACCAGAAAATTAGAAAAATTATTTTTAATTTAGCGACGCACCAATTGCATTGCAAATAATTTAAATAAAATTAAATTTTATAAATTATAAATATTAAAAAAAATATTGTGATGCAACTCAGTGCGTCGCAATATTTTTTTAAAAATTAAATATATTAAATAGCGACACATTAGCGACGCAATAAACCAAAAAATTAGAAAAATTATTTTAATTTAGCGACGCACCAATTGCGTCACAAATAATTTAAATGAAATTAAATTTTATAAATTATAAATATTAGAAAAAAATATTGCGACGCAACTCAGTGCGTCGCAATGCTTTTAAAAGAATTAAATATGTTAAATAGTGACGCATTAGCGACGCAATAAACCAAAAAATTAAAAAAATTATTTTTTAATTTAGTGACGCAATAATTGTGTCGTAATAATTTTAAATAAAATTAATTTTTATATAATATAATTATCATATTAAAAAATTACGATGCAACCCTTTGCGTCGCAATGTTTTTAAAAAAATTAATTATGTTAAATAGCGATTGGTCCAAAATCGATCGTGGCCGATCGGAATCAGGGCTTGGATCGATCGCAACCGTCGGATCATCGCCGATTGGACAAATCACCACGGTCCGAGATCGGTCGTGGCCGATCGGGATCATGGCTTGGATCGATCGCAACTGTCGGATCATCGGTGATTGGATAGATCGCCACGGTCCGAGATCGGTGATGGCCGATCGGGATCAGGGCTGGATCGATCCTAACCATCGGATCGTCAGCGATCTCGACCGATTGTAATGGTCCGGGATCGGTCATGGCCGATTGGGATCAGGGCTTAGATCGATCGCAATCGTTGGATCGTCGCCGATCGAATCGATCGCCATGGTCGAGATCGGTAATGGCCGATCAGGATCAGGGCTGGGATCGATGGCAATCGTCGGATCAATGCCGATCGGTCCGATCGCCATGGTCCGAGATCGATCGTGGACGATTGGGATCAGGGCTTGGATCGATCGCAATCGTCGGATCATCGCCGATCAGACCGATCGCCACGGTCCAAGATTGGTCGTGGCCGATCGGGATCAGGGCTTGGATCGATCGCAACCATTGGATCGTCAGCGATCTCGGACCGATCGCATCGGTCTGGGATCGGTCATGGTCGATCGGGATCAGGGCTTGGATCGATTGCAACCATTGGATCGTCGCCGATCGGACCGATCGCCACGGTCCGAGATCGGTCGTGGCTGATCGGGATCATGGCTTCGATCGATCGCAACCGTCGGATCACCGCCGATCTCGGACGGATTGTAACAGTCCGAGATCGATCGTGGCCGATCGGGATCACGGATTGGATCTATCGCTACCGTTGGATTGTCGCCTATCAGATCGATCGCAACGGTCCAAGATCGTTCATCGCCGACCGGGATCGATCAGGGCTTGGATCGATGGCAACTGTCGGATCGACGCCGATCGATCCGATCGCCATGGTCCGAGATCGGTCGTGGACGATCGGGATCAGGGCTTGGATCGATTGCAACCGTCGGATCGTTGCCGATCGAACCGATCGCCACGGTCCGAGATCGGTCGTGGCCGATCGGGAGCAGGGCTTGGATCGATCGCAACCGTCGGATCGTCAGCGATCTCGGACCGATCAAAACGGTCCAGGATCGGTCTGGCCGATCGGGATCAGGGCTTGGATCGATTGCAAACCGTTGGATCGTCGCCGATCGGACCGATCGCCACGGTCCAAGATCGATCGTGGCCGATTGGGATCATGGCTTCGATCGATCGCAACCGTCAGATCGTCGCTGATCTCTAACGGATTACAACGGTTCGAGATCAGTTGTGGCCGATCGGGATCACGGCTTGGATCGATCGCAACCGTCGGATCAACGCCTATTGGATCGATCGCGATGGTCCAAGATCGTTCATCGCCGACCGGGATCGATCAGGGCTTGGATCGATGGCAACCGTCGGATCGACGCCGATCGGTGCGATCGCCATGGTCCGAGATCGGTCATGGATGATCGGGATCAGGGCTTGGATCGATCGCAACCATCGGATCATCGCCGATCGGACCGATCGCCACGGTCCGAGATCAGTCGTGGCCGATCGGGATCAGGGCTTGGATCGATCGCAACCGTCGGATCATCAGCGATCTTGGACCAATCGCAATGGTCTGGGATTGGTCGTGGCCGATTGGGATCAGGGCTTGGATCGATCGCAATCGTCGAATCGTCGCCGATCGGATGATCGCAACGGTCCGAGATCGTTCATCGCCGACCGGGATCGATCAGGGCTTGGATCGATGGCAACCGTCGGATCGACACCGATCGGTCCGATCGCCATGGTCCTAGATCGGTCGTGGACGATCGTGATCAGGGCTTGGATCGATCGCAATCGTCGAATCATCGCTGATCGGACCGATCGCCACGATCCGAGATCGGTCATGGCTGATCGGGATCAGGGCTTGGATCGATCGCAATCGTCAGATCGTCGCCGATCGGATCGATCGCGACGGTCCGAGATTGTTATCAGGGCTTGGATCGATGGCAACCGTCGGATCGACGCCGATCGGTCCGATTGCCACGGTCCTAGATCAGTCGTGGACTATCAGGATCAGGGCTTGGATCGATCACAACCGTCGAATCGTCGCCGATCGGACCGATCACCACGGTCCGAGATCGGTCATGGCTGATCGGGATCAGGGCTTAGATCGATCGCAACCATCGGATCGTCAGCGATCTTGGACCGATCGCAACGGTCCTGGATCGGTCATGGCTGATCGGGATCAGGGCTTGGATCGATCACAACCGTCGGATCGTTAGCGATCTTGGACTGATCGCAACGGTCCGGGATCGATCATGGCCGATCGGGATCAGGGCTTGGATCGATCGCAACCGTCGGATCATCGCCGATCGGACCGATCGCCCGGTCCGAGATCGGTCGTGGCTGATCGGGATCACGGCTTCGATCGATCGCAACGTCGGATCGTCGCCGATCTCGGACAGATTGCAATGGTCCGAGATCGGTTGTGGCCGATCAGGATCACGGCTTGGATCGATCGTAACCGTCGGATCGTCGCCGACCGGGATCGATCATGGCTTGGATCGATTGCAACCGTCGGATCATCGCCGATCCGATCGATCGCAACGGTCCGAGATAGGTCGTCGCCGATCGGGATTGATCATGGCTTGGATCGATCGCAACCATCGGATCGTGCCGATCGGGATCGATCATGGCTTGGATCAATCGCAACCGTCGGATCATCGCTGATCCGATCGATCGCGACGGTCCGAGATAGGTCATCGCGACCGGGATCGATCATGGCTCGCCGATCGGGATCGATCATGGCTTGGATCGATCGCAACCGTCGGATCATTTATAATTATTAAAAAAAGGTAATAAAAAAGTTAAAAAAATATTAAACAAATATTGCGATGCCGTAGCGATGCATTTTCGAAGAAAAAAATAAACAAATATTGCGATGCAATGTATGCGTCGCAATTATTTTTAGTA